>CAXHKU010000318.1:0-34876 GCA_964017125.1 Flabesymbios commensalis
AGTTTGACAAAGTTGATTAAGTACTTCAAAAGTTAATAATGAGATTAGTGTGAAATTTGATTCAGTATTTTTAGAAGTTATTCATTTAGACGTCAATTCAGACGTCAATCCTCAACAGTTTACCATGTAATTTTGCAGGCCCCATCGGCTTGTATCAAGGCAGCTTCCCTGTAAATTTGGCGAAGTTTGCTTGAATACTTCAAAAGATATTAATGAGATTAGTGTGAAATTTGATTGAGTATTTTTAAAAGTTATTCATTTAGACGTCAATTCAGACGTCAATTCTCAACAGTTACCACGTAATTCTGCAGGCATCATCGGCTGGTATTAAGGCAGCTTCCCTGTAAATTTGGCAAAGTTTGATTAAATACTTCAAAAGTTATTAATGAGCTTAGTGTAAAATTTGATTGAGTATTTTTAAAAGTTATTCATTTAGACGTCAATTCAGACGTCAATTCCCAACAGTTTACCATGTAATTTTGCAGGCGCCATCGTCTGGTATTACGGCAACTACGCTATAAATTTGGCGAAGTTTGCTTGAATACTTCAAAAGATATTAATGAGATTAATGTGAAATTTGATTGAGTAATTTTAAAAGTTATTCATTTAGACGTCAATTCGGACGTCAATTCTCAACAGTTTACCATGTAATTTGCAGGCCCCATCGGCTGGTATTAAGGCAGCTTCCCTGTAAATTTGGCAAGTTTGATTAAATACTTCAAAAGTTATTAATGAGCTTAGTGTAAAATTTGATTAAGTATTTTTAAAAGTTATTCATTTGGACGTCAAATTCAGACGTCAATTCCGAACAGTTTACCATGTAATTTTGCAGGCGCCATCGTCTGGTATTACGGCAACTACGCTATAAATTTGGCGAAGTTTGAATGAGTACTTTCAAAGTTATTCATTTAGACGTCAATTCAGACGTCAATTATCAACCGTTTTCCATGTAATTTTGCAGGCACCATCGCCTGGTATTGCGGCAACTTCGCTATTATTTTGGCAAAGTTTGATTGAGTACTTTAAAAGTTATTCATTTAGACGGCAATTCAGACGTCAATTCTCAACCGTTAATCATGAGATTTTGCAAGCACCATCGGCTGGTATTAGGCAACTTCCCTGTCAATTTGGCGAAGTTTGATTAAGTACTGCAAAAGTTATTCATGAGCTTAGTGTAAAATTTGATTGAGTATTTCTAAAAGTTATTCATTTAGACGTCAATTCAGTCGTCAATTCTCAACAGTTTACCATGTAATTTTGCAAGCGCCATCGGCTGGTATTTAGGCAACTTCCCTGTAAATGTGGCGAGGTTTGCTTAAATACTTCAAAAGTTATTAATTAGATCAGTGTGAAATTTTATTGAGTATTTCAAAAGTTATTCATTTAGACGTCAATTCAGACGTCAATTCTCAACCGTTTATCATGTACTTTTGCAAGCACCATCGGCTGGTATTAAGGCAACTTCCCTGTCAATTTGGCGAAGTTTGATTAAGTACTGCAAAAGTTATTAATGAGCTTAGTGTGAAATTTGATTTAGTATTTTTAAAAGTTATTCATTTAGACGTCAGTTCAGACGTCAAATTCTAAACCGTTTTCCATGTAATTTTGCAGGCGCCATCGTCTGGTATTACGGCAACTACGCTATAAATTTGGCGAAGTTTGAATGAGTACTTTCAAAGTTATTCATTTAGACGTCAATTCTGACGTCAATTCTCAACCGTTTTCCATGTAGTTTTGCAGGCACCATCGCCTGGTATTGCGGCAACTTCGCTATTAATTTGGCAAAGTTTGATTGAGTACTTTAAAAGTTATTTATTTAGACCTCAATTCAGACGTCAATTCTCAACCGTTTCCATGTAATTTTGCAGGCACCATTGTCTGGTATTACGGCAACTTCGCTATTAATTTGGTGAAATTTGAATGAGTACTTTCAAAGGTATTCATTTAGACGTCAATTCAGACGTCAAATTCTCAACCGTTTTCTATGTAATTTTGCAGGCACCAGCGGTATTACGGCAACTTCGCTATTAATTTGGCGAAGTTTGATTGAGTACTTTAAAAGTTATTCATTTAGACGTTAATTCAGACGTCAATTCTCAACCGTTTTCCATGTAATTTGCATGCACCATCGACTGGTACTACGGCAAGTTCCCTGTAAGTTTGACAAAGTTGATTAAGTACTTCAAAAGTTAATATGAAGTAGATTAGTGTGAAATTTGATTCAGTATTTTTAGAAGTTATTCATTTAGACGTCAATTCAGACGTCAATCCTCAACAGTTTACCATGTAATTTTGCAGGCCCCATCGGCTTGTATGAAGGCAGCTTCCCTGTAAATTTGGCGAAGTTTGCTTGAATACTTCAAAAGATATTAATGAGATAAGTGTGAAATTTGATTGGGTATTTTTTAAAAGTTATTCATTTAGACGTCAATTCGGACGTCAATTCTCAACAGTTTACCATGTAATTTTGCAGGCCCCATCGGCTGGTATTAAGGCAGCTTCCCTGTATATTTGGCAAAGTTTGATTAAATACTTCAAAAGTTATTAATGAGCTTAGTGTAAAATTTGATTGAGTATTTTTAAAAGTTATTCATTTAGACGTCAATTCAGACGTCAATTCTCAACCGTTTATCATGAGATTTTGCAAGCACCATCGGCTGGTATTAAGGCAACTTCCCTGTCAATTTGGCGAAGTTTGATTAAGTACTGCAAAAGTTAATAATGAGCTTAGTGTGAAATTTGATTGAGTACTTCTAAACGTTATTCATTTAGACGTCAATTCAGACGTCAATTCTCCACAGTTTACCATGTAATTTTGCAGGCACCATCGGCTGGTATTAAAGGCAACATCCCCGTAAATTTGGCGAAGTTTGCTTGAATACTTCAAAAGATATTAATGAGATTAGTGTGAAATTTGATTGAGTATTTTTAAAAGTTATTCATTTAGACGTCAATTCAGACGTCAATTCTCAACAGTTTACCATGTAATTCTGCAGGCATCATCGGCTGGTATTAAGGCAGCTTCCCTGTAAATTTGGCAAAGTTTGATTAAATACTTCAAAAGTTATTAATGAGCTTAGTGTAAAATTTGATTGAGTATTTTTAAAAGTTATTCATTTAGACGTCAATTCAGACGTCAATTCCCAACAGTTTACCATGTAATTTTGCAGGCGCCATCGTCTGGTATTACGGCAACTACGCTATAAATTTGGCGAAGTTTGCTTGAATACTTCAAAAGATATTAATGAGATTAATGTGAAATTTGATTGATATTTTTAAAAGTTATTCATTTAGACGTCAATTCGGACGTCAATTCTCAACAGTTTACCATGTAATTTTGCAGGCCCCATCGGCTGGTATTAAGCAGCTTCCCTGTAAATTTGGCAAAGTTTGATTAAATACTTCAAAAGTATTAATGAGCTTAGTGTAAAATTTGATTAAGTATTTTTAAAAGTTATTCATTTGGACGTCAATTCAGACGTCAATTCCCAACAGTTTACCATGTAATTTTGCAGGCGCCATCGTCTGGTATTACGGCAACTACGCTATAAATTTGGCGAAGTTTGAATGAGTACTTTCAAAGTTATTCATTTAGACGTCAATTCAGACGTCAATTATCAACCGTTTTCCATGTAATTTTGCAGGCACCATCGCCTGGTATTGCGGCAACTTCGCTATTAATTTGGCAAAGTTTGATTGAGTACTTTAAAAGTTATTCATTTAGACGGCAATTCAGACGTCAATTCTCAACCGTTAATCATGAGATTTTGCAAGCACCATCGGCTGGTATTAGGCAACTTCCCTGTCAATTTGGCGAAGTTTGATTAAGTACTGCAAAAGTTATTCATGAGCTTAGTGTAAAATTTGATTGAGTATTTCTAAAAGTTATTCATTTAGACGTCAATTCAGTCGTCAATTCTCAACAGTTTACCATGTAATTTTGCAAGCGCCATCGGCTGGTATTTAGGCAACTTCCCTGTAAATGTGGCGAAGTTTGCTTAAATACTTCAAAAGTTATTAATTAGATCAGTGTGAAATTTTATTGAGTATTTCAAAAGTTATTCATTTAGACGTCAATTCAGACGTCAATTCTCAACCGTTTATCATGTACTTTTGCAAGCACCATCGGCTGGTATTAAGGCAACTTCCCTGTCAATTTGGCGAAGTTTGATTAAGTACTGCAAAAGTTATTAATGAGCTTAGTGTGAAATTTGATTCAGTATTTTTAAAAGTTATTCATTTAGACGTCAGTTCAGACGTCAATTCTAAACCGTTTTCCATGTAATTTTGCAGGCGCCATCGTCTGGTATTACGGCAACTACGCTATAAATTTGGCGAAGTTTGAATGAGTACTTTCAAAGTTATTCATTTAGACGTCAATTCTGACGTCAATTCTCAACCGTTTTCCATGTAGTTTTGCAGGCACCATCGCCTGGTATTGCGGCAACTTCGCTATTAATTTGGCAAAGTTTGATTGAGTACTTTAAAAGTTATTTATTTAGACCTCAATTCAGACGTCAATTCTCAACCGTTTACCATGTAATTTTGCAGCACCATTGTCTGGTATTACGGCAACTTCGCTATTAATTTGGTGAAGTTTGAATGAGTACTTTCAAAGGTATTCATTTAGACGTCAATTCAGACGTCAATTCTCAACCGTTTTCTATGTAATTTTGCAGGCACCATCGCCTGGTATTACGGCAACTTCGCTATTAATTTGGCGAAGTTTGATTGAGTACTTTAAAAGTTATTCATTTAGACGTTAATTCAGACGTCAATTCTCAACCGTTTTCCATGTAATTTTGCATGCACCATACACTGGAATTACGGCAAATTCCCTGTAAGTTTGACAAAGTTTGATTAAGTACTTCAAAAGTTATTAATGAGATTAGTGTGAAATTTGATTCAGTATTTTTAAAAGCTATTCATTTAGACGGCAATTCAGACGTCAATCCTCAACAGTTTATCATGAGATTTTGCAAGCACCATCGGCTGGTATTAAGGCAACTTCCCTGTCAATTTGGCGTAGTTTAATTAAGTACTGCAAAAGTTATTAATGAGCTTAGTGTGAAATTTGATTCAGTATTTTTAAAAGTTATTCATTTAGACGTCAGTTCAGACGTCAATTCTAAACCGTTTTCCATGTAATTTTGCAGGCGCCATCGCCTGGTATTGCGGCAACTTCGCTATTAATTTGGCAAAGTTTGATTGAGTACTTTAAAAGTTATTCATTTAGACGTCAATTCAGACGTCAATTCTCAACCGTTTTCCATGTAATTTTGCATGCACCATCGACTGGTACTACGGCAAGTTCCCTGTAAGTTTGACAAAGTTTGATTAAGTACTTCAAAAGTTATTAATGAGATTAGTGTGAAATTTGATTCAGTACTTTTAAAAGTTATTGATTTAGACGTCAATTTAGACGTCAATCCTCAACAGTTTATCATGTAATTTTGCAGGCCCCATCGGCTGGTATTAAGGCAGCTTCCCTGTACATTTGACAAAGTTTGATTAAATACTTCAAAAGTTCTTAATGCGCTTAGTGTAAATTTTGATTGAGTATTTTTTAAAGTTATTCATTTAGACCTCAATTCAGACGTCAATTCTCAACCGTTTACCATGTAATTTTGCAGGCACCATTCTCTGGTATTACGGCAACTTCGCTATTAATTTGGTGAAGTTTGAATGAGTACTTTCAAAGGTATTTATTTAGACGTCAATTCAGACGTCAATTCTCAACCGTTTTCCATGTAATTTTGCAGGCACCATCGCCTGGTATTACGGCAACTTCGCTATTAATTTGGCGAAGTTTGATAGAGTACATTAAAAATTATTCATTTAGACGTTAATTCAGACGTCAATTCTCAACCGTTTTCCATGTAATTTTGCAGGCGCCATCGTCTGGTATTACGGCAACTTCGCTATTAATTTGGCAAAGTTTGATTGAGTACTTTAAAAGTTATTCATTTAGACGGCAATTCAGACGTCAATTCTCAACCGTTTATCATGAGATTTTGCAGGCACCATCGCCTGGTATTGCGGCAACTTCGCTATTAATTTGGCAAAGTTTGATTGAGTACTTTAAAAGTTATTCATTTAGACGGCAATTCAGACGTCAATTCTCAACCGTTTATCATGAGATTTTGCAAGCACTATCGGCTGGTATTAGGCAACTTCCCTGTCAATTTGGCGAAGTTTGATTAAGTACTGCAAAAGTTATTCATGAGCTTAGTGTAAAATTCGATTGAGTATTTCTAAAAGTTATTCATTTAGACGTCAATTCAGTCGTCAATTCACAACAGTTTACCATGTAATTTTGCAAGCACCATCGGCTGGTATTTAGGCAACTTCCCTGTAAATGTGGCGAAGTTTGCTTAAATACTTCAAAAGTTATTAATTAGATCAGTGTGAAATTGTATTGAGTATTTCAAAAGTTACTCATTTAGACGTCAATTCAGACGTCAATTCTCAACCGTTTATCATGTAATTTTGCAAGCACCATTGGCTGGTATTAAGGCAACTTCCCTGTCAATTTGGCGAAGTTTGATTAAGTACTGCAAAAGTTATTAATGAGCTTAGTGTAAAATTTGATTCAGTATTTTTAAAAGTTATTCATTTAGACGTCAGTTCAGACGTCAATTCTAAACCGTTTTCCATGTAATTTTGCTGGCGCTATCGTCTGGTATTACGGCAACTACGCTATAAATTTGGCGAAGTTTGAATAAGTACTTTCAAAGTTATTCATTTAGACGTCAATTCAGACGTCAATTCTCAACCGTTTTCCATGTAGTTTTGCAGGCACCATCGCCTGGTATTGCGGCAACTTCGCTATTAATTTGGCAAAGTTTGATTGAGTACTTTAAAAGTTATTCATTTAGATGTCAATTCAGACGTCAATTCTCAACCGTTTTCCATGTAATTTTGCATGCACCATCGACTGGTACTACGGCAAGTTCCCTGTAAGTTTGACAAAGTTGATTAAGTACTTCAAAAGTTAATAATGAGATTAGTGTGAAATTTGATTCAGTATTTTTAGAAGTTATTCATTTAGACGTCAATTCAGACGTCAATCCTCAACAGTTTACCATGTAATTTTGCAGGCCCCATCGGCTTGTATCAAGGCAGCTTCCCTGTAAATTTGGCGAAGTTTGCTTGAATACTTCAAAAGATATTAATGAGATTAGTGTGAAATTTGATTGAGTATTTTTAAAAGTTATTCATTTAGACGTCAATTCAGACGTCAATTCTCAACAGTTTACCACGTAATTCTGCAGGCATCATCGGCTGGTATTAAGGCAGCTTCCCTGTAAATTTGGCAAAGTTTGATTAAATACTTCAAAAGTTATTAATGAGCTTAGTGTAAAATTTGATTGAGTATTTTTAAAAGTTATTCATTTAGACGTCAATTCAGACGTCAATTCCCAACAGTTTACCATGTAATTTTGCAGGCGCCATCGTCTGGTATTACGGCAACTACGCTATAAATTTGGCGAAGTTTGCTTGAATACTTCAAAAGATATTAATGAGATTAATGTGAAATTTGATTGAGTAATTTTAAAAGTTATTCATTTAGACGTCAATTCGGACGTCAATTCTCAACAGTTTACCATGTAATTTTGCAGGCCCCATCGGCTGGTATTAAGGCAGCTTCCCTGTAAATTTGGCAAAGTTTGATTAAATACTTCAAAAGTTATTAATGAGCTTAGTGTAAAATTTGATTAAGTATTTTTAAAAGTTATTCATTTGGACGTCAATTCAGACGTCAATTCCGAACAGTTTACCATGTAATTTTGCAGGCGCCATCGTCTGGTATTACGGCAACTACGCTATAAATTTGGCGAAGTTTGAATGAGTACTTTCAAAGTTATTCATTTAGACGTCAATTCAGACGTCAATTATCAACCGTTTTCCATGTAATTTTGCAGGCACCATCGCCTGGTATTGCGGCAACTTCGCTATTATTTTGGCAAAGTTTGATTGAGTACTTTAAAAGTTATTCATTTAGACGGCAATTCAGACGTCAATTCTCAACCGTTAATCATGAGATTTTGCAAGCACCATCGGCTGGTATTAGGCAACTTCCCTGTCAATTTGGCGAAGTTTGATTAAGTACTGCAAAAGTTATTCATGAGCTTAGTGTAAAATTTGATTGAGTATTTCTAAAAGTTATTCATTTAGACGTCAATTCAGTCGTCAATTCTCAACAGTTTACCATGTAATTTTGCAAGCGCCATCGGCTGGTATTTAGGCAACTTCCCTGTAAATGTGGCGAGGTTTGCTTAAATACTTCAAAAGTTATTAATTAGATCAGTGTGAAATTTTATTGAGTATTTCAAAAGTTATTCATTTAGACGTCAATTCAGACGTCAATTCTCAACCGTTTATCATGTACTTTTGCAAGCACCATCGGCTGGTATTAAGGCAACTTCCCTGTCAATTTGGCGAAGTTTGATTAAGTACTGCAAAAGTTATTAATGAGCTTAGTGTGAAATTTGATTTAGTATTTTTAAAAGTTATTCATTTAGACGTCAGTTCAGACGTCAATTCTAAACCGTTTTCCATGTAATTTTGCAGGCGCCATCGTCTGGTATTACGGCAACTACGCTATAAATTTGGCGAAGTTTGAATGAGTACTTTCAAAGTTATTCATTTAGACGTCAATTCTGACGTCAATTCTCAACCGTTTTCCATGTAGTTTTGCAGGCACCATCGCCTGGTATTGCGGCAACTTCGCTATTAATTTGGCAAAGTTTGATTGAGTACTTTAAAAGTTATTTATTTAGACCTCAATTCAGACGTCAATTCTCAACCGTTTACCATGTAATTTTGCAGGCACCATTGTCTGGTATTACGGCAACTTCGCTATTAATTTGGTGAAGTTTGAATGAGTACTTTCAAAGGTATTCATTTAGACGTCAATTCAGACGTCAATTCTCAACCGTTTTCTATGTAATTTTGCAGGCACCATCGCCTGGTATTACGGCAACTTCGCTATTAATTTGGCGAAGTTTGATTGAGTACTT
The DNA here is from genome assembly GCA_964017125.1 of Flabesymbios commensalis. Classification (NCBI taxonomy): domain Eukaryota; kingdom Metazoa; phylum Annelida; class Polychaeta; order Terebellida; family Flabelligeridae; genus Flabesymbios; species Flabesymbios commensalis. The sequence goes on from CAXHKU010000318.1 coordinate 9,024, forward strand.
TAAAAGTTATTCATTTAGACGTTAATTCAGACGTCAATTCTCAACCGTTTTCCATGTAATTTTGCATGCACCATCGACTGGTACTACGGCAAGTTCCCTGTAAGTTTGACAAAGTTTGATTAAGTACTTCAAAAGTTATTAATGAGATTAGTGTGAAATTTGATTCAGTATTTTTAAAAGCTATTCATTTAGACGGCAATTCAGACGTCAATCCTCAACAGTTTATCATGAGATTTTGCAAGCACCATCGGCTGGTATTAAGGCAACTTCCCTGTCAATTTGGCGTAGTTTAATTAAGTACTGCAAAAGTTATTAATGAGCTTAGTGTGAAATTTGATTCAGTATTTTTAAAAGTTATTCATTTAGACGTCAGTTCAGACGTCAATTCTAAACCGTTTTCCATGTAATTTTGCAGGCGCCATCGCCTGGTATTGCGGCAACTTCGCTATTAATTTGGCAAAGTTTGATTGAGTACTTTAAAAGTTATTCATTTAGACGTCAATTCAGACGTCAATTCTCAACCGTTTTCCATGTAATTTTGCATGCACCATCGACTGGTGCTACGGCAAGTTCCCTGTAAGTTTGACAAAGTTTGATTAAGTACTTCAAAAGTTATTAATGAGATTAGTGTGAAATTTGATTCAGTATTTTTAAAAGTTATTCATTTAGACGTCAATTCAGACGTCAATCCTCAACAGTTTACCATGTAATTTTGCAGGCCCCATCGGTTGGTATTAAGGCAGCTTCCCTGTAAATTTGACAAAGTTTGCTTAAATACTTCAAAAGTTATTAATGAGATTAGTGTGAAATTTGATTCAGTACTTTTAAAAGTTATTGATTTAGACGTCAATTTAGACGTCAATCCTCAACAGTTTATCATGTAATTTTGCAGGCCCCATCGGCTGGTATTAAGGCAGCTTCCCTGTACATTTGACAAAGTTTGATTAAATACTTCAAAAGTTCTTAATGAGCTTAGTGTAAATTTTGATTGAGTATTTTTTAAAGTTATTCATTTAGACCTCAATTCAGACGTCAATTCTCAACCGTTTACCATGTAATTTTGCAGGCACCATTCTCTGGTATTACGGCAACTTCGCTATTAATTTGGTGAAGTTTGAATGAGTACTTTCAAAGGTATTTATTTAGACGTCAATTCAGACGTCAATTCTCAACCGTTTTCCATGTAATTTTGCAGGCACCATCGCCTGGTATTACGGCAACTTCGCTATTAATTTGGCGAAGTTTGATAGAGTACATTAAAAATTATTCATTTAGACGTTAATTCAGACGTCAATTCTCAACCGTTTTCCATGTAACTTTGCAGGCGCCATCGTCTGGTATTACGGCAACTTCGCTATTAATTTGGCAAAGTTTGATTGAGTACTTCAAAGTTATTCATTTAGACGGCAATTCGGACGTCAATTCTCAACCGTTTATCATGAGATTTTGCAGGCACCATCGCCTGGTATTGCGGCAACTTCGCTATTAATTTGGCAAAGTTTGATTGAGTACTTTAAAAGTTATTATTTAGACGGCAATTCAGACGTCAATTCTCAACCGTTTATCATGAGATTTTGCAAGCACTATCGGCTGGTATTAGGCAACTTCCCTGTCAATTTGGCGAAGTTTGATTAAGTACTGCAAAAGTTATTCATGAGCTTAGTGTAAAATTCGATTGAGTATTTCTAAAAGTTATTCATTTAGACGTCAATTCAGTCGTCAATTCACAACAGTTTACCATGTAATTTTGCAAGCACCATCGGCTGGTATTTAGGCAACTTCCCTGTAAATGTGGCGAAGTTTGCTTAAATACTTCAAAAGTTATTAATTAGATCAGTGTGAAATTGTATTGAGTATTTCAAAAGTTATTCATTTAGACGTCAATTCAGACGTCAATTCTCAACCGTTTATCATGTAATTTTGCAAGCACCAATGGCTGGTATTAAGGAACTTCCCTGTCAATTTGGCGAAGTTTGATTAAGTACTGCAAAAGTTATTAATGAGCTTAGTGTGAAATTTGATTCAATATTTTTAAAAGTTATTCATTTGGACGTCAGTTCAGACGTCAATTCTAAACCGTTTTCCATGTAATTTTGCAGGCGCCATCGTCTGGTATTACGGCAACTACGCTATAAATTTGGCAAAGTTTGAATAAGTACTTTCAAAGTTATTCATTTAGACGTCAATTCTGACGTCAATTCTCAACCGTTTTCCATGTAGTTTTGCAGGCACCATCGCCTGGTATTGCGGCAACTTCGCTATTAATTTGGCAAAGTTCGATTGAGTACTTTAAAAGTTATTTATTTAGACCTCAATTCAGACGTCAATTCTCAACCGTTTACCATGTAATTTTGCAGGCACCATTGTCTGGTATTACGGCAACTTCGCTATTAATTTGGTGAAGTTTGATTGAGTGCTTTAAAAGTTATTCATTTAGACGTTAATTCAGACGTCAATTCTCAACCGTTTTCCATGTAATTTTGCATGCACCATACACTGGAATTACGGCAAATTCCCTGTAAGTTTGCCAAAGTTTGATTAAGTATTTCAAAAGTTATTAATGAGATTAGTGTGAAATTTGATTCAGTATTTTTAAAAGCTATTCATTTAGACGGCAATTCAGACGTCAATTCTCAACCGTTTATCATGAGATTTTGCAAGCACCATCGGCTGGTATTAAGGCAACTTCCCTGTCAATTTGGCGAAGTTTGATTAAGTACTGCAAAAGTTAATAATGAGCTTAGTGTGAAATTTGATTGAGTACTTCTAAACGTTATTCATTTAGACGTCAATTCAGACGTCAATTCTCAACAGTTTACCATGTAATTTTGCAGGCACCATCGGCTGGTATTAAGGCAACATCCCTGTAAATTTGGCAAAGTTTGCTTGAATACTTCAAAAGATATTAATGAGATTAGTGTGAAATTTGATTGAGTATTTTTAAAAGTTATTCATTTAGACGTCAATTCGGACGTCAATTCTCAACAGTTTACCATGTGATTTTGCAGGCCCCATCGGCTGGTATTAAGGCAGCTTCCCTGTAAATTTGGCAAAGTTTGATTAAATACTTCAAAAGTTATTAATGAGCTTAGTGTAAAATTTGATTGAGTATTTTTAAAAGTTATTCATTTAGACGTCAATTCAGACGTCAATTCCCAACAGTTTACCATGTAATTTTGCTGGCGCCATCGTCTGGTATTACGGCAACTACGCTATAAATTTGGCGAAGTTTGCTTGAATACTTCAAAAGATATTAATGAGATTAGTGTGCAATTTGATTGGGTATTTTTTAAAAGTTATTCATTTAGACGTCAATTCGGACGTCGAATCTCAACAGTTTACCATGTAATTTTGCAGGCCCCATCGGCTGGTATTAAGGCAGCTTCCCTGTAAATTTGGCAAAGTTTGATTAAGTACTGCAAAAGTTAATAATGAGCTTAGTGTGAAATTTGATTGAGTACTTCTAAACGTTATTCATTTAGACGTCAATTCAGACGTCAATTCTCAACAGTTTACCATGTAATTTTGCAGGCACCATCGGCTGGTATTAAAGCAACATCCCCGTAAATTTGGCGAAGTTTGCTTGAATACTTCAAAAGATATTAATGAGATTAGTGTGAAATTTGATTGAGTATTTTTAAAAGTTATTCATTTAGACATCAATTCGGACGTCAATTCTCAACAGTTTACCATGTAATTTTGCAGGTCCCATCGGCTGGTATTAAGGCAGCTTCCCTGTAAATTTGGCAAAGTTTGATTAAATACTTCAAAAGTTATTAATGAGCTTAGTGTAAAATTTGATTGAGTATTTTTAAAAGTTATTCATTTAGACGTCAATTCAGACGTCAATTCCCAACAGTTTACCATGTAATTTTGCAGGCGCCATCGTCTGGTATTACGGCAACTACGCTATAAATTTGGCGAAGTTTGCTTGAATACTTCAAAAGATATTAATGAGATTAGTGTGAAATTTGATTGAGTATTTTTAAAAGTTATTCATTTAGACGTCAATTCGGACGTCAATTCTCAACAGTTTACCATGTAATTTTGCAGGCCGCATCGGCTGGTATTAAGGCAGCTTCCCTGTAAATTTGGCAAAGTTTGATTAAATACTTCAAAAGTTATTAATGAGCTTAGTGTAAAATTTGATTTAGTATTTTTAAAAGTTTGTTCATTTAGACGTCAATTCAGACGTCAATTCTCAACCGTTTATCATGAGATTTTGCAAGCACCATCGGCTGGTATTAAGGCAACTTCCCTGTCAATTTGGCGAAGTTTGATTAAGTACTGCAAACGTTAATAATGAGCTTAGTGTGAAATTTTATTGAGTACTTCTAAACGTTATTTATTTAGACGTCAATTCAGACGTCAATTCTCAACAGTTTACCATGTAATTTTGCAGGCACTATCGGCTGGTATTAAGGCAACATCCCTGTAAATTTGGCGAAGTTTGATTAAGTACTGCAAAAGTTATTAATGAGCTTAGTGTGAAATTTGATTCAGTATTTTTAAAAGTTATACATTTAGACGTCAGTTCAGACGTCAATTCACAACAGTTTACCATGTAATTTTGCAAGCACCATCGGCTGGTATTTAGGCAACTTCCCTGTAAATGTGGCGAAGTTTGCTTAAATACTTCAAAAGTTATTAATTAGATCAGTGTGAAATTTGATTGAGTATTTCAAAAGTTATTCATTTAGACGTCAATTCAGACGTCAATTCTCAAACGTTTATCATGTAATTTTGCAAGCACCATTGGCTGGTATTAAGGCAACTTCCCTGTCAATTTGGCGAAGTTTGATTAAGTACTGCAAAAGTTATTAATGAGCTTAGTGTAAAATTTGATTCAGTATTTTTAAAAGTTATTCATTTAGACGTCAGTTCAGACGTCAATTCTAAACCGTTTTCCATGTAATTTTGCAGGCGCCATCGTCTGGTATTACGGCAACTACGCTATAAATTTGGCGAAGTTTGAATAAGTACTTTCAAAGTTATTCATTTAGACGTCAATTCAGACGTCAATTCTCAACCGTTTTCCTTGTAGTTTTGCAGGCACCATCGCCTGGTATTGCGGCAACTTCGCTATTAATTTGGCAAAGTTTGATTGAGTACTTTAAAAGTTATTCATTTAGACGTCAATTCAGACGTCAATTATCAACCGTTTTCCATGTAATTTTGCATGCACCATCGACTGGTACTACGGCAAGTTCCCTGTAAGTTTGACAAAGTTTGATTAAGTACTTCAAAAGTTAATAATGAGATTAGTGTGAAATTTGATTCAGTATTTTTAGAAGTTATTCATTTAGACGTCAATTCAGACGTCAATCCTCAACAGTTTACCATGTAATTTTGCAGGCCCCATCGGCTTGTATTAAGGCAGCTTCCCTGTAAATTTGGCGAAGTTTGCTTGAATACTTCAAAAGATATTAATGAGATTAGTGTGAAATTTGATTGGGTATTTTTTAAAAGTTATTCATTTAGACGTCAATTCAGACGTCAATTCTCAACCGTTTATCATGAGATTTTGCAAGCACCATCGGCTGGTATTAAGGCAACTTCCCTGTCAATTTGGCGAAGTTTGATTAAGTACTGCAAAAGTTAATAATGAGCTTAGTGTAAAATTTGATTGAGTATTTTTAAAAGTTATTCATTTAGACGTCAATTCAGACGTCAATTCCCAACAGTTTACCATGTAATTTTGCAGGCGCCATCGTCTGGTATTACGGCAACTACGCTATAAATTTGGCGAAGTTTGCTTGAATACTTCAAAAGATATTAATGAGATTAGTGTGAAATTTGATTGAGTATTTTTAAAAGTTATTCATTTAGACGTCAATTCAGACGTCAATTCTCAACAGTTTACCATGTAATTTTGCAGGCGCCATCGTCTGGTATTACGGCAACTACGCTATAAATTTGGCGAAGTTTGAATGAGTACTTTCAAAGTTATTCATTTAGACGTCAATTCAGACGTCAGTTATCAGCCGTTTTCCATGTAATTTTGCAGGCACCATCGCCTGGTATTGCGGCAACTTCGCTATTAATTTGGCAAAGTTTGATTGAGTACTTTAAAAGTTATTCATTTAGACGTCAATTCAGTCGTCAATTCTCAACCGTTTATCATGTAATTTTGCAAGCACCATCGACTGGTATTAAGGCAACTTCCCTGTCAATTTGGCGAAGTTTGATTAAGTACTGCAAAAGTTATTAATGAGCTTAGTGTGAAATTTGATTCAGTATTTTTAAAAGTTATTCATTTAGACGTCAGTTCAGACGTCAATTCTAAATCGTTTTCCATGTAATTTTGCAGGAGCCATCGTCTGGTATTACGGCAACTACGCTATAAATTTGGCAAAGTTTGATTGAGTACTTTAAAAGTTATTCATTTAGACGTCAATTCAGACGTCAATTCTCAACCGTTTTCCATGTAGTTTTGCAGGCACCATCGCCTGGTATTGCGGCAATTTCGCTATTAATTTGGCAAAGTTTGATTGAGTACTTTAAAAGTTATTCATTTAGACGTCAATTCAGACGTCAATTCTCAACCGTTTTCCATGTAATTTTGCATGCACCATCGACTGGTACTACGGCAAGTTCCCTGTAAGTTTGACAAAGTTTGATTAAGTACTTCAAAAATTAATAATGAGATTAGTGTGAAATTTGATTCAGTATTTTTAAAAGTTATTCATTTAGACGTCAATTCAGACGTCAATCCTCAACAGTTTACCATGTAATTTTGCAGGCCCCATCGGCTGGTATTGAGGCAGCTTCCCTGTAAAATTTGACAAAGTTTGCTTAAATACTTCAAAAGTTATTAATGAGATTAGTGTGAAATTTGATTCAGTATTTTTAAAAGTGATTGATTTAAACGTCAATTTAGACGTCAATCCTCAACAGTTTATCATGTAATTTTGCAGGCCCCGTCGGCTGGTATTAAGGCAGCTTCCCTGTAAATTTGACAAAGTTTGATTAAATACTTCAAAAGTTCTTAATGAGCTTAGTGTAAATTTTGATTGAGTATTTTTCAAAGTTATTCATTTAGACCTCAATTCAGACGTCAATTCTCAACCGTTTACCATGTAATTTTGCAGGCACCATTGTCTGGTATTACGGCAACTTCGCTATTAATTTGGTGAAGTTTGAATGAGTACTTTCAAAGGTATTCATTTAGACGTCAATTCAGACGTCAATTCTCAACCGTTTTCCATGTAGTTTTGCAGGCACCATCGCCTGGTATTGCGGCAACTTCGCTATTAATTTGGCAAAGTTTGATTGAGTACTTTAAAAGTTATTCATTTAGACGTCAATTCAGACGTCAATTCTCAACCGTTTTCCATGTAATTTTGCATGCACCATCGACTGGTACTACGGCAAGTTCTCTGTACGTTTGACAAAGTTTGATTAAGTACTTCAAAAGTTATTAATGAGATTAGTGTGAAATTTGATTCAGTATTTTTAAAAGTTATTCATTTAGACGTCAATTCAGACGTCAATCCTCAACAGTTTACCATGTAATTTTGCAGGCCCCATCGGCTGGTATTGAGGCAGCTTCCCTGTAAATTTGACAAAGTTTGCTTAAATACTTCAAAAGTTATTAATGAGATTAGTGTAAATTTTGATTGAGTATTTTTAAAAGTTATTCATTTAGACCTCAATTCAGACGTCAATTCTCAACCGTTTACCATGTAATTTTGCAGGCACCATTGTCTGGTATTACGGCAACTTCGCTAATAATTTGGCGAAGTTTGATCGAGTACTTTAAAAGTTATTCATTTAGACGTTAATTCAGACGTCAATTCTCAACCGTTTTCCATGTAATTTTGCATGCACCATACACTGGATTACGGCAAATTCCCTGTAAGTTTGAAAAAGTTTGATTAAGTACTTCAAAAGTTATTAATGAGATTAGTGTGATATTTGATTCAGTATTTTTAAAAGTTATTCATTTAGACGGCAATTCAGACGTCAATTCTCAACCGTTTATCATGAGATTTTGCAAGCACCATCGGCTGGTATTAAGGCAGCTTCCCTGTAAATTTGGCAAAGTTTGATTAAATACTTCAAAAGTTATTAATGAGCTTAGTGTAAAATTTGATTGAGTATTTTTAAAAGTTATTCATTTAGACGTCAATTCAGACGTCAATTCCCAACAGTTTACCATGTAATTTTGCAGGCGCCATCGTCTGGTATTACGGCAACTACGCTATAAATTTGGCGAAGTTTGCTTGAATACTTCAAAAGATATTAATGAGATTAGTGTGAAATTTGATTGAGTATTTTTAAAAGTTATTCATTTAGACGTCAATTCGGACGTCAATTCTCAACAGTTTACCATGTAATTTTGCAGGCCCCATCGGCTGGTATTAAGGCAGCTTCCCTGTAAATTTGGCAAAGTTTGATTAAATACTTCAAAAGTTATTAATGAGCTTAGTGTAAAATTTGATTGAGTATTTTTAAAAGTTATTCATTTAGACGTCAATTCAGACGTCAATTCCCAACAGTTTACCATGTAATTTTGCAGGCGCCATCGTCTGGTATTACGGCAACTACGCTATAAATTTGGCGAAGTTTGCTTGAATACTTCAAAAGATATTAATGAGATTAGTGTGAAATTTGATTGAGTATTTTTAAAAGTTATTCATTTAGACGTCAATTCGGACGTCAATTCTCAACAGTTTACCATGTAATTTTGCAGGCCCCATCGGCTGGTATTAAGGCAGCTTCCCTGTAAATTTGGCAAAGTTTGATTAAATACTTCAAAAGTTATTAATGAGCTTAGTGTAAAATTTGATTGAGTATTTTTAAAAGTTATTCATTTAGACGTCAATTCAGACGTCAATTCGCAACAGTTTACCATGTAATTTTGCAGGCGCCATCGTCTGGTATTACGTCAACTACGCTATAAATTTGGCGAAGTTTGCTTTAATACTTCAAAAGATATTAATGAGATTAGTGTGAAATTTGATTGAGTATTTTTAAAAGTTATTCATTTAGACGTCAATTCGGACGTCAATTCTCAACAGTTTACCATGTAATTTTGCAGGCCCCATCGGCTGGTATTAAGGCAGCTTCCCTGTAAATTTGGCAAAGTTTGATTAAATACTTCAAAAGTTATTAATGAGCTTAGTGTAAAATTTGATTGAGTATTTTTAAAAGTTATTCATTTGGACGTCAATTCAGACGTCAATTCCCAACAGTTTACCATGTAATTTTGCAGGCGCCATCGTCTGGTATTACGGCAACTACGCTATAAATTTGGCGAAGTTTGAATGAGTACTTTCAAAGTTATTCATTTAGACGTCAATTCAGACGTCAATTATCAACCGTTTTCCATGTAATTTTGCAGGCACCATCGCCTGGTATTGCGGCAACTTCGCTATTAATTTGGCAAAGTTTGATTGAGTACTTTAAAAGTTATTCATTTAGACGTCAATTCAGTCGTCAATTCTCAACAGTTTACCATGTAATTTTGCAAGCGCCATCGGCTGGTGTTTAGGCAACTTCCCTGTAAATGTGGCGAAGTTTGCTTAAATACTTCAAAAGTTATTAATTAGATCAGTGTGAAATTTGATTGAGTATTTCAAAAGTTATTCATTTAGACGTCAATTCAGACGTCAATTCTCAACAGTTTACCATGTAATTTTGCAGGCCCCATCGGCTGGTATTAAGGCAGCTTCCCTGTAAATTTGGCAAAGTTTGATTAAATACTTCAAAAGTTATTAATGAGGTTAGTGTAAAATTTGATTGAGTATTTTTAAAAGTTATTCATTTAGACGTCAATTCAGACGGCAATTCGCAACAGTTTACCATGTAATTTTGCAGGCGCCATCGTCTGGTATTACGTCAACTACGCTATAAATTTGGCGAAGTTTGCTTGAATACTTCAAAATATATTAATGAGATTAGTGTGAAATTTGATTGAGTATTTTTAAAAGTTATTCATTTAGACGTCAATTCGGACGTCAATTCTCAACAGTTTACCATGTAATTTTGCAGGCCCCATCGGCTGGTATTAAGGCAGCTTCCCTGTAAATTTGGCAAAGTTTGATTAAATACTTCAAAAGTTATTAATGAGCTTAGTGTAAAATTTGATTGAGTATTTTTAAAAGTTATTCATTTGGACGTCAATTCAGACGTCAATTCCCAACAGTTTACCATGTAATTTTGCAGGCGCCATCGTCTGGTATTACGGCAACTACGCTATAAATTTGGCGAAGTTTGAATGAGTACTTTCAAAGTTATTCATTTAGACGTCAATTCAGACGTCAATTATCAACCGTTTTCCATGTAATTTTGCAGGCACCATCGCCTGGTATTGCGGCAACTTCGCTATTAATTTGGCCAAGTTTGATTGAATACTTTAAAAGTTATTGATTTAGACGGCAATTCAGACGTCAATTCTCAACCGTTTATCATGAGATTTTGCAAGCACCATCGGCTGGTATTAGGCAACTTCCCTGTCAATTTGGCGAAGTTTGATTAAGTACTGCAAAAGTTATTCATGAGCTTAGTGTAAAATTTGCTTGAGTATTTCTAAAAGTTATTCATTTAGACGTCAATTCGGACGTCAATTCTCAACAGTTTACCATGTAATTTTGCAGGCCCCATCGGCTGGTATTAAGGCAGCTTCCCTGTATATTTGGCAAAGTTTGATTAAATACTTCAAAAGTTATTAATGAGCTTAGTGTAAAATTTGATTGAGTATTTTTAAAAGTTATTCATTTAGACGTCAATTCAGACGTCAATTCTCAACCGTTTATCATGAGATTTTGCAAGCACCATCGGCTGGTATTAAGGCAACTTCCCTGTCAATTTGGCGAAGTTTGATTAAGTACTGCAAAAGTTAATAATGAGCTTAGTGTGAAATTTGATTGAGTACATCTAAACGTTATTCATTTAGACGTCAATTCAGACGTCAATTCTCCACAGTTTACCATGTAATTTTGCAGGCACCATCGGCTGGTATTAAGGCAACATCCCCGTAAATTTTGCGAAGTTTGCTTGAATACTTCAAAAGATATTAATGAGATTAGTGTGAAATTTGATTGAGTATTTTTAAAAGTTATTCATTTAGACGTCGATTCGGACGTCAATTCCCAACAGTTTACCATGTAATTTTGCAGGCCCCATCGGCTGGTATTAAGGCAGCTTCCCAGTAAATTTGGCAAAGTTTGATTAAATACTTCAAAAGTTATTAATGAGCTTAGTGTAAAATTTGATTGAGTATTTTTAAAAGTTATTCATTTAGACGTCAATTCAGACGTCAATTCCCAACAGTTTACCATGTAATTTTGCCGGCGCCATTGTCTGGTATTACGGCAACTACGCTATAAATTTGGCGAAGTTTGCTTGAATTCAAAATATATTAATGAGATTAGTGTGAAATTTGATTGAGTATTTTTAAAAATTATTCAATTAGACGTCAATTCAGACATCAATTCTCAACAGTTTACCATGTAATTTTGCAGGCGCCATCGTCTGGTATTACGGCAACTACGCTATAAATTTGGCGAAGTTTGAATGAGTACTTTCAAAGTTATTCATTTAGACGTCAATTCAGACGTCAATTATCAACCGTTTTCCATGTAATTTTGCAGGCACCATCGCCTGGTATTGCGGCAACTTCGCTATTAATTTGGCAAAGTTTGATTGAGTACTTTAAAATTTATTCATTTAGACGTTAATTCAGACGTCAATTCTCAACCGTTTCCCATGTAATTTTGCATGCACCATACACTGGAATTACGGCAAATTCCCTGTAAGTTTGACAAAGTTTGATTAAGAACTTCAAAAGTTATTAATGAGATTAGTGTGAAATTTGATTCAGTATTTTTAAAAGTTATTCATTTAGACGGCAATTCAGACGTCAATTCTCAATCGTTTATCATGAGATTTTGCAAGCACCATCGGCTGGTATTAGGGCAACTTCCCTGTCAATTTGGCGAAGTTTGATTAAGTACTGCAAAAGTTAATAATGAGCTTAGTGTGAAATTTGATTGAGAACTTCTAAACGTTATTCATTTAGACGTCAATTCAGACGTCAATTCTCAACGGTTTACCATGTAATTTTGCATGCACCATCGACTGGTACTACGGCAAGTTCCCTGTAAGTTTGACAAAGTTTGATTAAGTACTTCAAAAGTTATTAATGAGATTAGTGTGAAATTTGATTCAGTATTTTTAAAAGTTATTCATTTAGACGTCAATTCAGACGTCAATCCTCAACAGTTTACCATGTAATTTTGCAGGCCCCATCGGCTGGTATTGAGGCAGCTTCCCTGTAAATTTGACAAAGTTTGCTTAAATACTTCAAAAGTTATTAATGAGATTAGTGTAAATTTTGATTGAGTATTTTTAAAAGTTATTCATTTAGACCTCAATTCAGACGTCAATTCTCAACCGTTTACCATGTAATTTTGCAGGCACCATTGCCTGGTATTACGGCAACTTCGCTATTAATTTGGCGAAGTTTGATCGAGTACTTTAAAAGTTATTCATTTAGACGTTAATTCAGACGTCAATTCTCAACCGTTTTCTATGTAATTTTGCATGCACCATACACTGGAATTACGGCAAATTCCCTGTAAGTTTGACAAAGTTTGATTAAGTACTTCAAAAGTTATTAATGAGATTAGTGTGAAATTTGATTCAGTATTTTTAAAAGTTATTCATTTAGACGGCAATTCAGACGTCAATTCTCAACCGTTTATCATGAGATTTTGCAAGCACCATCGGCTGGTATTAAGGCAACTTCCCTGTCAATTTGGCGAAGTTTGATTAAGTACTGCAAAAGTTATTCATGAGCTTAGTGTAAAATTTGATTGAGTATTTCTAAAAGTTATTCATTTAGACGTCAATTCAGTCGTCAATTCTCAACAGTTTACCATGTAATTTTGTAAGCACCATCGGCTGGTATTTAGGCAACTTCCCTGTAAATGTGGCAAAGTTTGCTTAAATACGTCAAAAGTTATTAATTAGATCAGTGTGAAATTTGATTGAGTATTTCAAAAGTTATTCATTTAGACGTCAATTCAGACGTCAATTCTCAACCGTTTATCATGTAATTTTGCAAGCACCATCGGCTGGTATTAAGGCAACTTCCCTGTCAATTTGGCGAAGTTTGATTAAGTACTGCAAAAGTTATTAATGAGCTTAGTGTGAAATTTGATTCAGTACTTTTAAAAGTTATTCATTTAGACGTCAGTTCAGACGTCAAGTCTAAACCGTTTTCCATGTAATTTTGCAGGAGCCATCGTCTGGTATTACGGCAACTACGCTATAAATTTGGCGAAGTTTAAAAGAGTACTTTCAAAGTTATTCATTTAGACGTCAATTCAGACGTCAATTCTCAACCGTTTCCCATGTAGTTTTGCAGGCACCATCGCCTGGTATTGCGGCAACTTCGCTATTAATTTGGCAAAGTTTGATTGAGTACTTTAAAAGTTATTTATTTAGACGTCAATTCAGACGTCAATTCTCAACCGTTTTCCATGTAATTTTGCATGCACCATCGACTGGTACTACGGCAAGTTCCCTGTAAGTTTGACAAAGTTTGATTAAGTACTTCAAAAATTATTAATGAGATTAGTGTGAAATTTGATTCAGTATTTTTAAAAGTTATTCATTTAGACGTCAATTCAGACGTCAATCCTCAACAGTTTACCATGTAATTTTGCAGGCCCCATCGGCTGGTATTGAGGCAGCTTCCCTGTAAATTTGACAAAGTTTGCTTAAATACTTCAAAAGTTATTAATGAGATTAGTGTGAAATTTGATTCAGTATTTTTAAAAGTTATTGATTTAGACGTCAATTTAGACGTCAATCCTCAACAGTTTATCATGTAATTTTGCAGGCCCCGTCGGCTGGTATTAAGGCAGCTTCCCTGTAAATTTGACAAAGTTTGATTAAATACTTCAAAGTTCTTAATGAGCTTAGTGTAAATTTTGATTGAGTATTTTTAAAAGTTATTCATTTAGACCTCAATTCAGACGTCAATTCTCAACCGTTTACCATGTAATTTTGCAGGCACCATTGTCTGGTATTACGGCAACTTCGCTATTAATTTGGTGAAGTTTGAATGAGTACTTTCAAAGGTATTCATTTAGACGTCAATTCAGACGTCAATTCTCAACCGTTTTCCATGTAGTTTTGCAGGCACCATCGCCTGGTATTGCGGCAACTTCGCTATTAATTTGGCAAAGTTTGCTTGAGTACTTTAAAAGTTATTCATTTAGACGTCAATTCAGACGTCAATTCTCAACCGTTTTCTATGTAATTTTGCATGCACCATCGACTGGTACTACGGCAAGTTCCCTGTAAGTTTGACAAAGTTTGATTAAGTACTTCAAAAGTTATTAATGAGATTAGTGTGAAATTTGATTCAGTATTTTTAAAAGTTATTCATTTAGACGTCAATTCAGACGTCAATCCTCAACAGTTTACCATGTAATTTTGCAGGCCCCATCGGCTGGTATTGAGGCAGCTTCCCTGTAAATTTGACAAAGTTTGCTTAAATACTTCAAAAGTTATTAATGAGATTAGTGTAAATTTTGATTGAGTATTTTTAAAAGTTATTCATTTAGACCTCAATTCAGACGTCAATTCTCAACCGTTTACCATGTAATTTTGCAGGCACCATTGTCTGGTATTACGGCAACTTCGCTATTAATTTGGCGAAGTTTGATCGAGTACTTTAAAAGTTATTCATTTAAACGTTAATTCAGACGTCAATTCTCAACCGTTTTCTATGTAATTTTGCATGCACCATACACTGGAATTACGGCAAATTCCCTGTAAGTTTGACAAAGTTTGATTAAGTACTTCAAAAGTTATTAATGAGATTAGTGTGAAATTTGATTCAGTATTTTTAAAAGTTATTCATTTAGACGGCAATTCAGACGTCAATTCTCAACCGTTTATCATGTGATTTTGCAAGCACCATCGGCTGGTATTAAGGCAACTTCCCTGTCAATTTGGCGAAGTTTGATTAAGTACTGCAAAAGTTAATAATGAGCTTAGTGTGAAATTTGATTGAGTACTTCTAAACGTTATTCATTTAGACGTCAATTCAGACGTCAATTCTCTACAGTTTACCATGTAATTTTGCAGGCATCATCGGCAGGTATTAAGGCAACATCCCTGTAAATTTGGCAAAGTTTGATTAAATACTTCAAAAGTTATTAATGAGCTTAGTGTAAAATTTGATTGAGTATTTTTAAAAATTATTCATTTAGACGTCAATTCAGACGTCAATTCCCAACAGTTTACCATGTAATTTTGCAGGCGCCATCGTCTGGTATTACGGCAACTACGCTATACATTTGGCGAAGTTTGCTTGAATACTTCAAAAGATATTAATGAGATTAGTGTGAAATTTGATTGAGTATTTTTAAAAGTTATTCATTTAGACGTCAATTCGGACGTCAATTCTCAACAGTTTACCATGTAATTTTGCAGGCCCCATCGGCTGGTATTAAGGCAGCTTCCCTGTAAATTTGGCAAAGTTTGATTAAATACTTCAAAATTTATTAATGAGCTTAGTGTAAATTTTGATTGAGTATTTTTAAAAGTTATTCATTTAGACCTCAATTCAGACGTCAATTCTCAACCGTTTACCATGTAATTTTGCAGGCACCATTGTCTGGTATTACGGCAACTTCGCTATTAATTTGGCGAAGTTTGATCGAGTACTTTAAAAGTTATTCATTTAGACGTTAATTCAGACGTCAATTCTCAACCGTTTTCCATGTAATTTTGTATGCACCATACACTGGAATTACGACAAATTCCCTGTAAGTTTGACAAAGTTTGATTAAGTACTTCAAAAGTTATTAATGAGATTAGTGTGAAATTTGATTCAGTATTTTTAAAAGTTATTCATTTAGACGGCAATTCAGACGTCAATTCTCAACCGTTTATCATGAGATTTTGCAAGCACCATCGGCTGGTATTAAGGCAACTTCCCTGTCAATTTGGCGAAGTTTGATTAAGTACTGCAAAAGTTAATAATGAGCTTAGTGTGAAATTTGATTGAGTACTTCTAAACGTTATTCATTTAGACGTCAATTCAGACGTCAATTCTCAACAGTTTACCATGTAATTTTGCAGGCATCATCGGCAGGTATTAAGGCAACATCCCTGTAAATTTGGCAAAGTTTGATTAAATACTTCAAAAGTTATTAATGAGCTTAGTGTAAAATTTGATTGAGTATTTTTAAAAATTATTCATTTAGACGTCAATTCAGACGTCAATTCCCAACAGTTTACCATGTAATTTTGCAGGCGCCATCGTCTGGTATTACGGCAACTACGCTATAAATTTGGCGAAGTTTGCTTGAATACTTCAAAAGATATTAATGAGATTAGTGTGAAATTTGATTGAGTACTTCTAAACGTTATTCATTTAGACGTCAATTCAGACGTCAATTCTCAACAGTTTACCATGTAATTTTGCAGGCATCATCGGCAGGTATTAAGGCAACATCCCTGTAAATTTGGCAAAGTTTGATTAAATACTTCAAAAGTTATTAATGAGCTTAGTGTAAAATTTGATTGAGTATTTTTAAAAATTATTCATTTAGACGTCAATTCAGACGTCAATTCCCAACAGTTTACCATGTAATTTTACAGGCGCCATCGTCTGGTATTACGGCAACTACGCTATAAATTTGGCGAAGTTTGCTTGAATACTTCAAAAGATATTAATGAGACTAGTGTGAAATTTGATTGAGTATTTTTAAAAGTTATTCATTTAGACGTCAATTCGGACGTCAATTCTCAACAGTTTACCATGTAATTTTGCAGGCCCCATCGGCTGGTATTAAGACAGCTTCCCTGTAAATTTGGCAAAGTTTGATTAAATACTTCAAAAGTTATTAATGAGCTTAGTGTAAATTTTGATTGAGTATTTTTAAAAGTTATTCATTTAGACCTCAATTCAGACGTCAATTCTCAACCGTTTACCATGTAATTTTGCAGGCACCATTGTCTGGTATTGCGGCAACTTCGCTATTAATTTGGCGAAATTTGATCGAGTACTTTAAAAGTTATTCATTTAGACGTTAATTCAGACGTCAATTCTCAACCGTTTTCCATGTAATTTTGCATGCACCATACACTGGGATTACGACAAATTCCCTGTAAGTTTGACAAAGTTTGATTAAGTACTTCAAAAGTTATTAATGAGATTAGTGTGAAATTTGATTCAGTATTTTTAAAAGTTATTCATTTAGACGGCAATTCAGACGTCAATTCTCAACCGTTTATCATGAGATTTTGCAAGCACCATCGGCTGGTATTAAGGCAACTTCCCTGTCAATTTGGCGAAGTTTGATTAAGTACTGCAAAAGTTAATAATGAGCTTAGTGTGAAATTTGATTGAGTACTTCTAAACGTTATTCATTTAGACGTCAATTCAGACGTCAATTCTCAACAGTTTACCATGTAATTTTGCAGGCATCATCGGCAGGTATTAAGGCAACATCCCTGTAAATTTGGCAAAGTTTGATTAAATACTTCAAAAGTTATTAATGAGCTTAGTGTAAAATTTGATTGAGTATTTTTAAAAATTATTCATTTAGACGTCAATTCAGACGTCAATTCCCAACAGTTTACCATGTAATTTTGCAGGCGCCATCATCTGGTATTACGGCAACTACGCTATAAATTTGGCGAAGTTTGCTTGAATACTTCAAAAGATATTAATGAGATTAGTGTGAAATTTGATTGAGTATTTTTAAAAGTTATTCATTTAGACGTCAATTCGGACGTCAATTCTCAACAGTTTACCATGTAATTTTGCAGGCCCCATCGGCTGGTATTAAGGCAGCTTCCCTGTAAATTTGGCAAAGTTTGATTAAATACTTCAAAAGTTATTAATGAGCTTAGTGTAAAATTTGATTGAGTATTTTTAAAAGTTATTCATTTAGACGTCAATTCAGACGTCAATTCCCAACAGTTTACCATGTAATTTTGCAGGCGCCATCGTCTGGTATTACGGCAACTACGCTATAAATTTGGTCAAGTTTGCTTGAATACTTCAAAAGATATTAATGAGATTAGTGTGAAATTTGATTGAGTATTTTTAAAAGTTATTCATTTAGACGTCAATTCGGACGTCAATTCTCAACAGTTTACCATGTAATTTTGCAGGCCCCATCGGCTGGTATTAAGGCAGCTTCCCTGTAAATTTGGCAAAGTTTGATTAAATACTTCAAAAGTTTTTAATGAGCTTAGTGTAAAATTTGATTGAGTATTTTTAAAAGTTATTCATTTAGACGTCAATTCAGACGTCAATTCGCAACAGTTTACCATGTAATTTTGCAGGCGCCATCGTCTGGTATTACGTCAACTACGCTATAAATTTGGCGAAGTTTGCTTGAATACTTCAAAAGATATTAATGAGATTAGTGTGAAATTTGATTGAGTATTTTTAAAAGTTATTCATTTAGACGTCAATTCGGACGTCAATTCTCAACAGTTTACCATGTAATTTTGCAGGTCCCATCGGCTGGTATTAAGGCAGCTTCCCTGTAAATTTGGCAAAGTTTGATTAAATACTTCAAAAGTTATTAATGAGCTTAGTGTAAATTTTGATTGAGTATTTTTAAAAGTTATTCATTTAGACCTCAATTCAGACGTCAATTCTCAAACGTTTACCATGTAATTTTGCAGGCACCATTGTCTGGTATTACGGCAACTTCGCTATTAATTTGGCGAAGTTTGATCGAGTACTTTAAAAGTTATTCATTTAGACGTTAATTCAGACGTCAATTCTCAACCGTTTTCCATGTAATTTTGCATGCACCATACACTGGAATTACGACAAATTCCCTGTAAGTTTTGACAAAGTTTGATTAAGTACTTCAAAAGGTATTAAAGAGATTAGTGTGAAATTTGATTCAGTATTTTTAAAAGTTATTCATTTAGACGGCAATTCAGACGTCAATTCTCAACCGTTTACCATGTAATTTTGCAGGCCCCATCGGCTGGTATTAAGGCAGCTTCCCTGTAAATTTGGCAAAGTTTGATTAAATACTTCAAAAGTTATTAATGAGCTTAGTGTAAATTTTGATTGAGTATTTTTAAAAGTTATTCATTTAGACCTCAATTCAGACGTCAATTCTCAACCGTTTACCATGTAATTTTGCAGGCACCATTGTCTGGTAATACGGCAACTTCGCTATTAATTTGGCGAAATTTGATCGAGTACTTTAAAAGTTATTCATTTAGACGTTAATTCAGACGTCAATTCTCAACCGTTTTCCATGTAATTTTGCATGCACCATACACTGGAATTACGACAAATTCCCTGTAAGTTTGACAAAGTTTGATTAAGTACTTCAAAAGTTATTAATGAGATTAGTGTGAAATTTGATTCAGTATTTTTAAAAGTTATTCATTTAGACGGCAATTCAGACGTCAATTCTCAACCGTTTATCATGAGATTTTGCAAGCACCATCGGCTGGTATTAAGGCAACTTCCCTGTCAATTTGGCGAAGTTTGATTAAGTACTGCAAAAGTTAATAATGAACTTAGTGTGAAATTTGATTGAGTACTTCTAAACGTTATTCATTTAGACGTCAATTCAGACGTCAATTCTCAACAGTTTACCATGTAATTTTGCAGGCGTCATCGGCTGGTATTAAGGCAACATCCCTGTAAATTTGGCAAAGTTTGATTAAATACTTCAAAAGTTATTAATGAGCTTAGTGTAAAATTTGATTGAGTATTTTTAAAAATTATTCATTTAGACGTCAATTCAGACGTCAATTCCCAACAGTTTACCATGTAATTTTGCAGGCGCCATCGTCTGGTATTACGGCAACTACGCTATAAATTTGGCGAAGTTTGCTTGAATACTTCAAAAGATATTAATGAGATTAGTGTGAAATTTGATTGAGTATTTTTAAAAGTTATTCATTTAGACGTCAATTCGGACGTCAATTCTCAACAGTTTACCATGTAATTTTGCAGGCCCCATCGGCTGGTATTAAGGCAGCTTCCCTGTAAATTTGGCAAAGTTTGATTAAATACTTCAAAAGTTATTAATGAGCTTAGTGTAAAATTTGATTGAGTATTTTTAAAAGTTATTCATTTAGACGTCAATTCAGACGTCAATTCCCAACAGTTTACCATGTAATTTTGCAGGCGCCATCGTCTGGTATTACGGCAACTACGCTATAAATTTGGTCAAGTTTGCTTGAATACTTCAAAAGATATTAATGAGATTAGTGTGAAATTTGATTGAGTATTTTTAAAAGTTATTTATTTAGACGTCAATTCTGACGTCAATTCTCAACAGTTTACCATGTAATTTTGCAGGCCCCATCGGCTGGTATTATGGCAGCTTCCCTGTAAATTTGGCAAAGTTTGATTAAATACTTCAAAAGTTTTTAATGAGCTTAGTGTAAAATTTGATTGAGTATTTTTAAAAGTTATTCATTTAGACGTCAATTCAGACGTCAATTCGCAACAGTTTACCATGTAATTTTGCAGGCGCCATCGTCTGGTATTACGTCAACTACGCTATAAATGTGGCGAAGTTTGCTTGAATACTTCAAAAGATATTAATGAGATTAGTGTGAAATTTGATTGAGTATTTTTAAAAGTTATTCATTTAGACGTCAATTCGGACGTCAATTCTCAACAGTTTACCATGTAATTTTGCAGGCCCCATCGGCTGGTATTAAGGCAGCTTCCCTGTAAATTTGGCAAAGTTTGATTAAATACTTCAAAAGTTATTAATGAGCTTAGTGTAAATTTTGATTGAGTATTTTTAAAAGTTATTCATTTAGACCTCAATTCAGACGTCAATTCTCAACCGTTTACCATGTAATTTTGCAGGCACCATTGTCTGGTATTACGGCAACTTCGCTATTAATTTGGCGAAGTTTGATCGAGTACTTTAAAAGTTATTCATTTAGACGTTAATTCAGACGTCAATTCTCAACCGTTTTCCATGTAATTTTGCATGCACCATACACTGGAATTACGACAAATTCCCTGTAAGTTTGACAAAGTTTGATTAAGTACTTCAAAAGTTATTAATGAGATTAGTGTGAAATTTGATTCAGTATTTTTAAAAGTTATTCATTTAGACGGCAATTCAGACGTCAATTCTCAACCGTTTATCATGAGATTTTGCAAGCACCATCGGCTGGTATTAAGGCAACTTCCCTGTCAATTTGGCGAAGTTTGATTAAGTACTGCAAAAGTTCATAATGAGCTTAGTGTGAAATTTGATTGAGTACTTCTAAACGTTATTCATTTAGACGTCAATTCAGACGTCAATTCTCAACAGTTTACCATGTAATTTTGCAGGCATCATCGGCAGGTATTAAGGCAACATCCCTGTAAATTTGGCAAAGTTTGATTAAATACTTCAAAAGTTATTAATGAGCTTAGTGTAAAATTTGATTGAGTATTTTTAAAAGTTATTCATTTAGACGTCAATTCAGACGTCAATTCGCAACAGTTTACCATGTAATTTTGCAGGCGCTATCGTCTGGTATTACGTCAACTACGCTATAAATTTGGCGAAGTTTGCTTGAATACTTCAAAAGATATTAATGAGATTAGTTTGAAATTTGATTGAGTATTTTTAAAAGTTATTCATTTAGACGTCAATTCGGACGTCAATTCTCAACAGTTTACCATGTAATTTTGCAGGCCCCATCGGCAGGTATTAAGGCAGCTTCCCTGTAAATTTGGCAAAGTTTGATTAAATACTTCAAAAGTTATTGATGAGCTTAGTGTAAAATTTGATTGAGTATTTTTAAAAGTTATTCATTTGGACGTCAATTCAGACGTCAATTCCCAACAGTTTACCATGTAATTTTGCAGGCGCCATTGTCTGGTATTACGGCAACTACGCTATAAATTTGGCGAAGTTTGAATGAGTACTTTCAAAGTTATTCATTTAGACGTCATTTCAGACGTCAATTATCAACCGTTTTCCATGTAATTTTGCAGGCACCATCGCCTGGTATTGCGGCAACTTCGCTATTAATTTGGCAAAGTTTGATTGAGTACTTTAAAAGTTATTCATTTAGACGGCAATTCAGACGTCAATTCTCAACCGTTTATCATGAGATTTTGCAAGCACCATCGGCTGGTATTAGGCAACTTCCCTGTCAATTTGGCGAAGTTTGATTAAGTACTGCAAAAGTTATTCATGAGCTTAGTGTAAAATTTGATTGAGTATTTCTAAAAGTTATTCATTTAGACGTCAATTCAGTCGTCAATTCTCAACAGTTTACCATGTAATTTTGCAAGCGCCATCGGCTGGTATTTAGGCAACTTCTCTGTAAATGTGGCGAAGTTTGCTTAAATACTTCAAAAGTTATTAATTAGATCAGTGTGAAATTTTATTGAGTATTTCAAAAGTTATTCATTTAGACGTCAATTCAGACGTTAATTCTCAACCGTTTATCATGTAATTTTGCAAGCACCATCGGCTGGTATTAAGGCAACTTCCCTGTCAATTTGGCGAAGTTTGATTAAGTACTGCAAAAGTTATTAATGAGCTTAGTGTGAAATTTGATTCAGTATTTTTAAAAGTTATTCATTTAGACGTCAGTTCAGACGTCAATTCTAAACCGTTTTCCATGTAATTTTGCAGGCGCCATCGTCTGGTATTACGGCAACTACGCTATAAATTTGGCGAAGTTTGAATGAGTACTTTCAAAGTTATTCATTTAGACGGTAATTCTGACGTCAATTCTCAACCGTTTTCCATGTAGTTTTGCAGGCACCATCGCCTGGTATTGCGGCAACTTCGCTATTAATTTGGCAAAGTTTGATTGAGTACTTTAAAAGTTATTTATTTAGACCTCAATTCAGACGTCAATTCTCAACCGTTTACCATGTAATTTTGCAGGCACCATTGTCTGGTATTACGGCAACTTCGCGATTAATTTGGTGAAGTTTGAATGAGTACTTTCAAAGGTATCCATTTAGACGTCAATTCAGACGTCAATTCTCAACCGTTTTCTATGTAATTTTGCAGGCACCATCGCCTGGTATTACGGCAACTTCGCTATTAATTTGGCGAAGTTTGATTGAGTACTTTAAAAGTTATTCATTTAGACGTTAATTCAGACGTCAATTCTCAACCGTTTTCCATGTAATTTTGCATGCACCATACACTGGAATTACGGCAAATTCCCTGTAAGTTTGACAAAGTTTGATTAAGTACTTCAAAAGTTATTAATGAGATTAGTGTGAAATTTGATTCAGTATTTTTAAAAGCTATTCATTTAGACGGCAATTCAGACGTCAATTCTCAACCGTTTATCATGAGATTTTGCAAGCACCATCGGCTGGTATTAAGGCAACTTCCCTGTCAATTTGGCGAAGTTTGATTAAGTACTGCAAAAGTTAATAATGAGCTTAGTGTAAAATTTGATTGAGTATTTCTAAAAGTTATTCATTTAGACGTCAATTCAGTCGTCAATTCTCAACAGTTTACCATGTAATTTTGCAAGCGCCATCGGCTGGTATTTAGGCAACTTCTCTGTAAATGTGGCGAAGTTTGCTTAAATACTTCAAAAGTTATTAATTAGATCAGTGTGAAATTTTATTGAGTATTTCAAAAGTTATTCATTTAGACGTTAATTCAGACGTCAATTCTCAACCGTTTATCATGAGATTTTGCAAGCACCATCGGCTGGTATTAGGCAACTTCCCTGTCAATTTGGCGAAGTTTGATTAAGTACTGCAAAAGTTATTCATGAGCTTAGTGTGAAATTTGATTGAGTACTTCTAAACGTTATTCATTTAGACGTCGATTCGGACGTCAATTCTCAACAGTTTACCATGTAATTTTGCAGGCCCCATCGGCTGGTATTAAGGCAGCTTCCCTGTAAATTTGGCAAAGTTTGATTAAATACTTCAAAAGTTATTAATGAGCTTAGTGTAAAATTTGATTGAGTATTTTTAAAAGTTATTCATTTAGACGTCAATTCAGACGTCAATTCCCAACAGTTTACCATGTAATTTTGCTGGCTCCATCGTCTGGTATTACGGCAACTACGCTATAAATTTGGCGAAGTTTGCTTGAATACTTCAAAAGATATCAATGAGATTAGTGTGAAATTTGATTGGGTATTTTTTAAAAGTTATTCATTTAGACGTCTATTTAGACGTAAATTCTCAACAGTTTATCATGTAATTTTGCAGGCACCATCGGCTGGTATTAAGGCAACATCCCCGTAAATTTGGCGAAGTTTGCTTGAATACTTCAAAAGATATTAATGAGATTAGTGTGAAATTTGATTGAGTATTTCTAAAAGTTATTCATTTAGACGTCAATTCAGTCGTCAATTCTCAACAGTTTACCATGTAATTTTGCAAGCGCCATCGGCTGGTATTTAGGCAACTTCTCTGTAAATGTGGCGAAGTTTGCTTAAATACTTCAAAAGTTATTAATTAGATCAGTGTGAAATTTTATTGAGTATTTCAAAAGTTATTCATTTAGACGTCAATTCAGACGTTAATTCTCAACCGTTTATCATGTAATTTTGCAAGCACCATCGGCTGGTATTAAGGCAACTTCCCTGTCAATTTGGCGAAGTTTGATTAAGTACTGCAAAAGTTATTAATGAGCTTAGTGTGAAATTTGATTCAGTATTTTTAAAAGTTATTCATTTAGACGTCAGTTCAGACGTCAATTCTAAACCGTTTTCCATGTAATTTTGCAGGCGCCATCGTCTGGTATTACGGCAACTACGCTATAAATTTGGCGAAGTTTGAATGAGTACTTTCAAAGTTATTCATTTAGACGTTAATTCTGACGTCAATTCTCAACCGTTTTCCATGTAGTTTTGCAGGCACCATCGCCTGGTATTGCGGCAACTTCGCTATTAATTTGGCAAAGTTTGATTGAGTACTTTAAAAGTTATTTATTTAGACCTCAATTCAGACGTCAATTCTCAACCGTTTACCATGTAATTTTGCAGGCACCATTGTCTGGTATTACGGCAACTTCGCGATTAATTTGGTGAAGTTTGAATGAGTACTTTCAAAGGTATTCATTTAGACGTCAATTCAGACGTCAATTCTCAACCGTTTTCTATGTAATTTTGCAGGCACCATCGCCTGGTATTACGGCAACTTCGCTATTAATTTGGCGAAGTTTGATTGAGTACTTTAAAAGTTATTCATTTAGACGTTAATTCAGACGTCAATTCTCAACCGTTTTCCATGTAATTTTGCATGCACCATACACTGGAATTACGGCAAATTCCCTGTAAGTTTGACAAAGTTTGATTAAGTACTTCAAAAGTTATTAATGAGATTAGTGTGAAATTTGATTCAGTATTTTTAAAAGCTATTCATTTAGACGGCAATTCAGACGTCAATTCTCAACCGTTTATCATGAGATTTTGCAAGCACCATCGGCTGGTATTAAGGCAACTTCCCTGTCAATTTGGCGAAGTTTGATTAAGTACTGCAAAAGTTAATAATGAGCTTAGTGTAAAATTTGATTGAGTATTTCTAAAAGTTATTCATTTAGACGTCAATTCAGTCGTCAATTCTCAACAGTTTACCATGTAATTTTGCAAGCGCCATCGGCTGGTATTTAGGCAACTTCTCTGTAAATGTGGCGAAGTTTGCTTAAATACTTCAAAAGTTATTAATTAGATCAGTGTGAAATTTTATTGAGTATTTCAAAAGTTATTCATTTAGACGTCAATTCAGACGTCAATTCTCAACCGTTTATCATGAGATTTTGCAAGCACCATCGGCTGGTATTAGGCAACTTCCCTGTCAATTTGGCGAAGTTTGATTAAGTACTGCAAAAGTTATTCATGAGCTTAGTGTGAAATTTGATTGAGTACTTCTAAAAGTT
>CAXHKU010000319.1:0-81000 GCA_964017125.1 Flabesymbios commensalis
AGGCTTAAAATTTTAGCTGATGCAGCCATGGAACCAAAGGGTAAGTCAACAGGTAGTGGAGTCTTAGTCGGGTGGTCAGCACGCCACCTATACTCGGTGGCATTTAGGCAGATCAGGTGCTAGTGCGGCCCTCCATATAATTGCCTGGCGATGTGCACATCTCACATGTAATTCGAAAGCTTCAGATGTTGGAGGGAGAGATGGCAACTTAAATTATTTGGAACTCTTGCGTCCGGTCTTTTATTTCCAGATTTTAAATCGTAAGTCAGACATCGATTCACAAAAACTGAGTGATCCCATAGCAGGATGCTATGGATTGAGTGGCTTTGATCACTAATCTACGCATGTCTTTTTCTTGTTTACCTAACATTGGTGGAGCTATACCTTTTTGAAGTGTCTTCTAAGCCTTCACTTTTCCAATGCCGTATATAGTACTGGCTGTGTCACAGCCAATCAGTGAATAAAGTGATGAAATATGTTGAGCAATGTTGTCATGTTTCATATCACTGTGTCGACAATATTGGCCACAGTCCTGTTTAATGATGTCGGCACCATAATTATTTAATTAGTTATTTGCAGTGTTTTATAAAAATGAATTAAAAGCACAAACACAGCAGTGTCATCACACACAACTTGTATAATTTTACGTCCTTGTCTGGCTGCAGACATCACCTGATTCACCACTATTACCTCTTCATGACTTCATACGGGACAGTCTCAGAACCAGTGATGACCAGGGTACTGTTGCATGGGTGATGCTTATAATGTTCGATGATGCAGGATAAAATATCAAATTACCTGCACTTTGTTTTCAGTTACAGTAAGATATACTGTTTTTGGTGGCAGGGGGGATTGCAAAGTGAGATGATGTCGGCTACCAACAGTGCATCCTTTGGGGCTATGGTCAAAGTATCGATCGAAGGTTAGATAAACAT
This sequence comes from Flabesymbios commensalis, assembly GCA_964017125.1. Lineage (NCBI taxonomy): Eukaryota > Metazoa > Annelida > Polychaeta > Terebellida > Flabelligeridae > Flabesymbios > Flabesymbios commensalis. The sequence goes on from CAXHKU010000319.1 coordinate 936, forward strand.
CACAAGCTGTCAATCTGACTTGAATATATGCCACTATTACACTTGCCAGGGCCTTGATCGTGTCAGATATTGGCCAATATATGGCCCAGAGTATTGCACAACCGTCAAGCACTCCCAAATCTGTATTTTGAAGATTATTGCGATACGATTGTTTTTCTCGGAGGAAAGTCTTTAGTTTTGATTTTGAAATATTTTGAAATAGAGATGTGTGAATTGGTGCTAATTCGTGTGAACATAAATTTTGTAAGTCAAATTCACCTGAACCAATTATCCCTAGCATTCGATTAAAGATGACTTATGTGTTCACTGTTGAGGTTTGTCCTAATTTTCTTTTCTTTCTGTTTGTGGCCATGGTGACTAATGGACTACTGATTATATCATAGAAACCACGAAGCAATTTATTTTCATAACTTAGCATACATTACTTTCCTAGTTGCAGAGCATTAGGGACGTTGACAGATGAATCGGTTAGTTTTCTAGAGACGATGTTAAAAGTGTTGTGGGATGTCCAACTGGATTTAATGGGTCAATACATTGTGATAGCTTTGTCTGTAGGACAACTTTGTCTGTAGTTTTTGTCCATCACTTGAATCAGAAAGCATACCTGTATTAGATTCTTCCTTATGATGAGTTGGATTATCTGACTAATCGTCTCTCATGAATGTTAAGTCATGGATTAATTTACTACACGAATGCAGACTTAATGCCCAACGTTTCATTGCATTGTCGTTCAAAGTAATACCAGTAAGATCACCTTGACTATATGACCATACCTAATGTAGGTCGATTCTATGAACATGTCAGACCATGTGGAATTTGAGACACTTGATACACATGATACATGTCTCATTGTGTGCTGGCGCCGCAGGAACAATGAGTGAACATCTTCTGGAAGAGATTCCATTGACCTAAGGTAATAGAGCTCATATATGGCATAGTTTACATGAGATGACGCAAAGAAATATGGAAGCATCCAACCCACTGCCCATAAATGAAGTGGCCAGTCTGATTCTCTCTCAGCACGAATGAAGGTCATTAAGATTAGAGTGGGACGCACAAAGCAGTCTATCCATAACTGGGCAGTGTTACTTTTGTCAGACATCTTTGTTAGCATTGCGTTCAGCTCGTGATATGTATTCACGCCAGTCATGTGAGGTCTTAATACCAACTCAGTAAGAAGCCTAAATGCTCTGACATTTTGCGGGTATTTTTTGCCAAATACCATTTTTTGTACGCCACCAAATGCATGTTTGAGGATTTCGGTGAGACCAGAGTCTATCATCAGTTTACCTGGACTGTTACAAACAAAATTGTGTGTAATCCACCTAGGCGTGGATATATTATAGAATACATCTGGGGTAACCCATATATTATCAACTATGCCCTTGTAGATTTGTTATTCTGTTATTATAATTACAAACTGCTGTCCACAGTTTGAAGTTAACCGTTGAGATTCAATCATAGCTGTTTTAACTCTTGACGGATCAGAAGGTTTTAAATCCAGTAATGGGCGATATTGTGCCTGTGTGGCTTGTCTAACAGTATGATTTTGTTCACGGGCTATTTTTGTCAGATAACCACCATTCTCACAAACATTCTCATTTTTTAGAACTAAATTAATATAAACTGAACATTCAGCTCACTCGCTCTGAGTAAGCTAACCTCTTGACTATGTAAAAAATGTATCTCGTCTCGACATATCTAACTGAGGATGATCAAGCATATCAGGCTTTTGGGGGCCATGATAATGTTGGCCAGGTTCGGATATATCAATTGGTTTACTCATTTCACTTTTGCTGATGCGAGGAATGTATTCTACAAATTATGATTCACGGGTGCATTGCAAAATAGACTTCAATCCATTCATTGAAAAGATATTGGCATCATAATTATCAGTGACCGTCTGCATCAATCCATTTCTGACATTAAAAAATCCGCGTCTGGCGCTGTCGCCTCCAGCTTTTCGAGCAGCAGATGATTTAAATCGTAGCACCTCATCATAGGAAGACGTGGCTAAACAAATCACGAAGAGTGGTAATGGGAGCGTTTTGTGCATTTTAAATTAAATTATACTAATCCTGAGCTAAACATTAGATAAACAATTATTAGCGTGACCATATTACCATATAATATTTAATTTGAAAAATTAATAATTTGGTGTCAATTAGCATTACTGATCCAAAAAACAACATCTAGCTCTAAAGTGGTCAAATCTCTTTCTAAATGCTGCGAGAATGGTCTAGATGGATTCATTGACAATCAAAATAGTTGAAATGATGTATTACAAAGGAGAATTGAGATAAAATTAACAAAATAACACCATTTCTAAAGGATGTCTACACACCGGCGGCCATCTTGGACGCCATCTTGAATTATGAAAAACGTTCAATGATGCAAGCTTAGCATCACTCAGATTCTGATTCTAGACATCGTACTCTATCAAAATCAACAATAACCTCGTTTGGGGGTATTTTTGCAAGGTTGACCAGAAAATGCATACTTGGCTACCAGACTATAAGTGTTATATGACATTGAAAAGTAAAATAACAATTTTAATAAAGTCAGTAAATTTAGTTTAGTCTGAAGTGGGGTATTTCGTAGATTGTAAGCTTCACGATTTTGTAGCATGAAGGTTAATGTTGGTTGTTGGTGAAAACAGAGCATCTTCACGTTGGTTATTGCCAGACATCTTCTCTTTTGACCTCTTAATGACCTTGAGACGTAAAATTAACTATTCCAATGAAATCAGGATATTTAAATTAATCAGAAGTGAGGTATTACATTAGATTATAGCGCTATTAGGTTAAAAGTTTAAAATTTAAAATGGCCGACGTCGGCCATTTTGGATTTAATCAAATAAACCACATTCTGTGAAACTCTATGACCTCGACCTCCTTTGTTTTCACCGAGTGACGTCAGTGCGTTTCGCATAAAAGCGGATGTTGTTTTTTGTCGCTCCCCTTCCATTATTGTATAACATCTTTCTGGGGTCTAGGTAGGTTTCAAGCCATCATAGACATTTAAAGTAAACATAATGTAGCAAAAACAACAGAAATAAGCTATTTTCAACCGTTTCGGGCAGATTTGACCTTCCCGTGACCTTGAGATGACCTTACCATGACCTTGGGGGTAACTACGAAACCCAATGTCACCATTTATACTTAAGTTTGGGTTCCGACAAATTGATTAGAAGTGCTGATTGATTTTTCCAAATGTCTATTTCTTTAATATTTTCGTACCATTTTTGCCATAGCAGATAAGGGTGACATAAGGGTGATTTGATGGGGCTAAGAACCATCCAGCCCTTATATTATCCCTGTAAAGTCTCGGGGTGTTTCGGGATATGTCCATGCTGGGGGTCTAGGTGGATTTCAAGACATCTCAAGTGAACATAATTGTAGCAAAAACAAAAAAAATAGGGTATTTTCAACGTGTTTAGCTGATTCGACCTTGTTGTGACCTTGAGTAGGCCTTACCATGACCTTGGGGTGACTCCCCTTTGAAGCTGAACCCAAACCTATGTCACCATGTGTACTTGTGTTGGAAAGTACTGGCCATTGGTCCAAATATTTGCTTTTTTAATACTTTTTAACAAAACACCTTGCCACTCCCAAAGTTCAGATGTGCCACATTCTCATATCACTCTAAAATAAGGAGAAAATCGCATTTGATAGACCTATGATAAATCGGCCTCTGTAGAAAAAACGTAATTGGTCCGAGCTTGTCACCCTAACTTTTCCTGGTCACGTCTTGACATATAGAGAACGAAAATCTAAAGTTTTGCTCTAAAAGAGACATGGATACAAACGACCGCCTCCCCCCCAGCGCCCATAGTACTGAGATTTATTGCGATTTTTACAAAAAGAAAACATTGTCCTATAAATTGCATATACATTGCATATATTGCAATACATCGGCATCAATACATCAGCATCGGATGCTGATGTATTGCTAGGCCACCGTCTGCGACGCTGGGCCAGCATTATGCCAACCTCATTCTTTTAAGCTCTTAATCACGAATATAATCGTCAATATATTTTTCTGAACACCTTTTAAATGCGCAACTATTTGACCTAGCGACATCAAACGTGATATTTAACATGTTCATAAGGACTGTTTTTCAGAAATGTCAACCGTTTCCCATACTCGACACCGTGCGCTTTGGTACTTACACAACATTGGTACAGAGTTGTATGAGCTTTGTCAGTTTTAATATATCTTAGTCCACACCGAGTCTCAAATGTTTTATAAGATAATACCGATAGTTATAAACTACTTGTTCACTCACGTGACATTATTTGTCCGGTGCTGGGGAGCTGTCGGCTGAGCGTCTACGCAGTTGGGCCAATATTGTGCAAATATTATGCAAATACCGTTTGATCGTCCCAACAAACACGAGACGAGACGAGAACGTGGCCTAATATTATACTACCATTGGTTAAATGCCTCGTGTTGGCTGTGGATTAGCTACGACGGAAGGGGTGTTTTAAGTGTAATTTTAAAATGGCGCGACAGGTATAGAGGGACATGGCGCAATGGTTAGAGCGTGGCGCTCTGCCGATGTCGCTGCCTGCCGTGCGGTTTCGAATCCCGCTTGTTGCAGGATTTTCAGAGAAATATCGAGTTTCTCCCCTCTCAATCATGGGACATTGTTAAGATGGTGTGTCCTTGGGCAAGACACTTCACCCTCAAATGCTTCACTTGACTCAGGTGAAAATGAGTACCTGGTAGGACAGAAATGGCAATGTGTACCATGAGTTCAATGCGCCGAAACGGCTGCGGGACTGTATGCTCCCCGGGGAGTTGAAATGGCATATAAATGAACTGGTCCAGTGACCAGGGGGTGAAATGTAAAGTCCGATGATAGGTTTTAAGACTTAATATCAGACTATAAAAAACCTTTACCTTTACATCGTTGTTGAAATCACGCCTTCCCCCCGTAATGGTTACTGGTCCTACCGTATAGTATAGTCACGTGTAAATGCTATATATCAACATGTATTCCTGTTTTCCAGTAACACGTCTCTTGTCTTTTTTTTTTTAAGAATAGATATTTAATTTTTTTGTGAACTACACGAGGATACTTGTATATACAAGGTAGAACAAGCAATTAGCAGCATGATATATAATTAAAAGGTGCACTTTTGTTATAAGTTGATGTAAGTAATTGGACTAGTTTGAAATAATTTCAGAGTATTAATTAAATCATTTTTAAATATAATATGTAAATGGATGGAAAACGAATCATTAACTGAATATTTCACATCCCGCTATTATGATTTATGATTTGTCTGTGAGCTGTTTTGGATCAATTTAAGATGACTAGTACTCGTAAAGTACTTGTAAGTACTCGTTAAAGTATTTTTATTTTTAAAAGTACTTGAGTACAAGTACGAGTACAAGTACTTTAAAAGTATGAGAACTGAGTACTGACGAGTACTGCAAAATCGGCACTCGAGTACCGAAGTACCGAGTACTTTGGTCCCAAGCCTGCAGCATCGGGCTAATGTATTGTGTTATCTGGGTATGGCTTTTCTGGCGACGGGAGATGAATGCGTCATCCGCATGGAAATGCCCAGTCCCACCAAGCACGGGAGAATCACCAAATGCTGTTTCAATGACGGTTCAGCGTCGAATACATTGGGCCAACATTGAAGCAGTATTGGGTGAATGGCACGTGTTTGCAGGGGTGCTGCCGCTAAGTATACAGCAGATCCAGTGTTGGGGTAGTGTTGGGCCAGCGTCGTAGACGATTTGCCGGCATTGAGCCAGCATATCCTGGACATTTGGGATCCTGACCCATGACGAAAACCATAAGGTTATGTTTACAAAATGTTAAGCCGATTTTTTGTCAATAGCACTCAAGCAGCCTGGCATTTCGGAAACTCCTGTTCTATTTTTAGGGGGGGGGGGGGAGCTTTCTTCCATCAATAACCATTTCAGCAACTGGTGGTACCAGCAGTTCTACACTCATACTACATACTAGCAAACATAATACGTTAACCAAATGTTGTTCTTTTTTTAATATTATTTACTTTTATTTATATTTTGATTCAAATATACAATACAAATACAAATCATCCAATATGAGTGAAATAATTTATACACATATTCATTGAACCGGTTACGCCCCATTTTTAAATGACAACCATTTCACACAATTATATACCTAAATTTTAAATCTGTGGTTCGCGGTGGCGAGACACATGTTTAAGTGAAAACTGGCTAATCCAGTAACTGATTTCACAGGCTCGAGGTGATGATATAAAATACACGTTGACAATACTAGTATTATATTTTAGTGTTTGGACTATGTTTCAGTTGATCCTTGTATCAGCCATTCATGTTCTCACACCTGTAAACCACGGTCTGGTGACGGCTACCAATGTGGGTGTCCTGATGGTTACCAACTGGAAGATGGAGACGATCAAAACTGTCACAACATTGATGAATGTGAAGATGAGAGTGATAAATGTGATCAAGTATGTACAGATACTGAAGGCTCTTACAATTGTTCGTGTACACCAGGGTACAGAGAAATCAATCGCTTTAAATGTGAGGACATGGATGAGTGTAGTAGCAGCGTTCATGGCTGTGAACAGGTTTGTGAGAACACCAACGGCTCTTTCATTTGTTCTTGCAACGATACATACAGACTTGAACATAACGGTAAGCAATGTGTGGATTTCAATGAGTGTCTGTCAGACAATGATCACTCGTGTGATGAGCCACACATGGTTTGTGTTAATGACGCTGGTGGATATCACTGTGTCTGCTCCATTGGCTTTACTCATTATGGTAACAGATGTCAGGATGTAGATGAATGTGCTTCTGATGATCACGATTGTGATCAGGTCTGTAATAACACTCAAGGTGGATTCATCTGTTTATGTGAAAAAGGCTATGAGAGAACAGATGGCGCATGTACGGGTGAGTAATGGCTTCATAGCTTAAGTAAAATAAGATAATAACTACATTGAACAGCCGATTGCGTCATGAGATAGACAGGGCGGACTAAGCGTCTCTTTATGACATATTTATTTCAGCTAAGCGGGTGTGTAAATTATAAGGCTTTCGCATCAGTTTATACAGTACGTCTGTCATGACGTCAGTTTTCCATCTTTTCTATTCAAGGTAAATGGTGTGCGATAAAAATGAGGCCATATAGTCCAGTGGCTTGTGTAGCAAAATAAGGTCCGTGGGATTGGCGTGTTAGAGTTTGGAACAAAACATGTTTTTAATCAGTAATTCATTAGCTTTCAGAAAAACTATGGTTCCATTTTTTCTGACATGCATAAATATGATTTTTTACCATTTATCGCCCCCCCCCCTAAACTGAAAGATTAATTATTGTTGTATGTGATGATTACCTGAAATCTGAAAAATAAATACAACAAGAAAGCGAATGCAATCCAAATGTTAAGTATCTGTTAATATAATATAAATCTATTTTAAAACATAACTAAAAACGAACACGGGTCTGGGGTAATATATTGAGGCAATCCTTGACTTGTTTTGGGCTCATACTCATGTCATGTCAGTTATTTATTGTCGCTGCTGTTGCTGTAACAGTTGCTTTTTGCAAATAAACCCAGCAGTGATCATGGGGATATTTTTGCAATTATGTACAGGTGGGAGACTTGTGCGAGCTAGTCCATTGTCTTGAGTGATGTGTGTTATAATATATAGGCCAGTCAAAATAGGAAAAGACCCACTACAAAATTGCAAAAGTTTTTATTTTTTACCAATCGATTCAGAATCATTAATAGAAAACATATTAAAAATCTCCTAAAATCCGGTTAGTGGAAAAACATCTAATTTGCATAAATCTAAAATGGCCGCCATCCTATTTGTGGACCACAGTTTGTATGCATAACCTTCCAACAAATAAAGCTATGAACAAGTGTAGTACCTCTTTTTGATGTGTTTTTGCCTGGAGGATCCATTTCTGATAATGTTCAAGATCAAAGATCAAGATCAAAGGCCAATTCCAAGGTCAAATTTGTGAGAAAATATAAAAAAGACAGAGCACAAATTGCAAAAGTGTTTATTTTCTTACCAGTCGGTTCAAAATCATCGATAGGAAAACGTATAAAAAATCATCCCAAATAGCAGTGAGTGGGAGAACAACTAATTTGCATAAATCCAAAATGGCCGCCATCCTATTTGTGGTCCACAGTTTGTATTCATGGCCCTTCAACAAATAAAGCTAGACACAAGTGTAATAACTCTTTTTGTTGTATACATGGAAAATTCATTTCTGATAATGCTATAATGATTCAAGGTTATAATCAGGGTCAAATTCCAATTTCAAGGTCAAATCTTTGCGACAATGTAATTTATTTTCAATGTCGAACGATCAACTGTGCAGCCAAATATATATATATGATGTTTAACAAACACATTCGAACAGATGCAATACAAGTATTTCTTTTTGCTTTGCTTTTGACAGAAAAATCCATTTTTGTCAACATTATTCACCAAGATCAATTTTAATGTGGTTAAGATGATGTTTTATATGACAAAGATCACTTTTGATGTGATCAAGATTACTTGTTATTTTGCTAAAATGACTTTTTATGTGGCCAAGAGGATTGTTTGTGTTACTTTTTATATCGCAAATATGACTCCTGGTGATATATACCACTTTTGATGTGGTTAAGGTGACTTTTTATTTTGCGAAAATGACTTTTTATGTAGCTAAGATGACTTTTTATGTCGCAAAAATGACTTTTTATGTGGCTAAGATTAATTTTAATGTGGCCAAAATGACTTTTTTTGTTTAAGAATACTTTTTATGCTGCTAAAATGACCATTTATGTAGCTAAGATCACGTTTTATGTGGTTGGGATGAATTTTATTTGGTCAGGTTGACTTTTTCTGTGGCCAAGGTAATTTATATGTGGCCAATATCACTTTGTATGTGGCTAAGGTGACATTTTATGTACCCATGATAACTTTTGTGTGTGGCAAAGACGTCACCAAAATGACTTTTCTATGTTGTCAATATATCTTTATGTGGTCTGATGACATATTCTGTAACCACGATAACTTCTTATGTGGTTCAGATTTTTGTATGTGGGGGGGGGGGGGGGGAGCCAATATATCTTTTTATGTGACCAAGATGACGTTTTATTTGACTAGGATAACTTTTTAAATGTTTTGATGTGGCCAAGATGAGGATTTATGTGGCCAATATATCATTATATGTGACCAGATGAGGTTTTATGTGATCTACGTGGTTTATATAACTTTTTTACGTGGTCAAGATATCTTTTTATGTGAGCAAGATGACGTTTTATGTGGCCAAGATGACTTTTCTGTATTTAAGAATAATTTTTATGTGGCCAAAATCAACTTTTTTGTGTTCAAAATGACTTTTTACCATGTTTATGTAGCAAATGTTGCCATAATGTGACCAATTGAGATTTGAACTTGAAATGAATGTTAATCTCAGAATCAAACCTCCACCCTTACAGTCACTTTGACCTCGCTGGAGAATGACCTTATGGGCGTGCCCACTGATAATTGTTAGCTTGCCTATTATGACGTTGACACAGCGTCAAATGCAATATGACAGATGCATACACAATGTTACAGTAAAGGCGGCCTCCACTGGGTCATCTTCAGGGTCATCTGCGGTGATTGGAGGAGCTGTTGGTGGAGTACTTCTCATCGTCATCATTATATGTGTTGTTGTGTTCGTCATCATTTTCAAAAGGTGAGGACTTGTTTCCACATTTACACAATTTTTTTATATATTAATTGCATATTTGTCTTCCAGAAAATCAAATTGTTTCTCCTGGTGCTGATACCGATATCTCGGCACCCATTTTACCGTGATCTTGGTATAAAGCAACTGTATATGCCACTTTGTAAAGTGATATATACGCCTCTTCTATGCCAAGGAGACGCTGTGTTAGCACCCTATACAGCCAATTCCAACGCATGGCATCGAAGTGTCTTCTGACATATGGAGAGATTGAGCAACCTTGAGAGAGGCCTTGTTGACACAAACAATATTTTGAGATTTGTGCCAATGGTACCAAAAACAGCCAATTTCCATTTTCCACACTATTGCTAATGGCTGTTGAACATCCTTGACATGTATGTAAACAGTATGTAAACAGTTTTTGGGATGATGAAAACTTGTTTCTAATACGTGCATTCTCTATCGGATGTGATGTCAGTCAGGGTGGATCAACTTGAGACCCTGTCTCAAGGTGCCCATGAAACTGACTCAAGGTGCCCCGAAACTGTGTCAACGTGCCCTGAAAGTGTCGCATGGTGTCCCACTTATTTTTAGCACATATTGTGACAGCAACATCTAGCATGAGCCAATCGCAGGCTTTAGCTACAGGTCGATGTAGTAATCAAATCTTGATTTTAGTTAGATCCATGTTGTCTTCAGACACCTAAAGTGGTGCCTCAAAGTATCCCAGGTGATGTCTCAAGATGCCCCTAGTACGGGGTACATTTACACATTTTGTGTTGAAATATTCATTGTTATAAAATAAAAAAGGTTGCAAATTCATAATGATCATGTCTTCCTCAAATATACCCCAACTGAATGCTGTATCCATATGTCTCTTCAAAGTATGTCATTGCTGAAATTAAACATATTTTTTGTGGCTTTTAATTCTACCTGGCCAAAGAGAAAATGTGTCTGTTGAAGTCTCACTGACAATGACTGGCATGAATAGTGCAGACGATATCGCAGGGTAAAATAATAGATAATCACATTATACACGATTGAAGGTAATATAATCGCAATATATGGCCAGCAATAATGCTGCGATGTTCATTTGTTGCCAACCAGCTGTTACCTGAGTTACAGTTTTATATTATCACGGACATACTTGTCAAATAGATCTCGAGTCAAAAACTTACCATAGGATGCTCAATATTAATCTTTTCGCAGATAACTGTGAAAGTAGCTGCATTGAAAGCAGACTAGGATTTTATTACTTTTTCTTTACTCTATATACCGCGAGAAGGGACATTGACCCCACAAACTCTCAGTGTAGGCCTATCAGCGAGACGTTAGCTGGTTACCAAAGAAAACTCTTTAATTTATTCATTGAACAGCTCCTTGTCAGTCGCATAACAGCAAGTTTTCAGAAAAGGTGTTTTTTCTAATAATATATAAAGGTCACGCCATAAAATCCCAATTAGGATATTACGGAAGGATTTTTTTGTTCAAATGACTCTTTCTTGATTAAAAGTAGAGGTCCGACCACAGTTCGGACTTTACATTTAGTACAGTACATTTTAGGTTTGCGTTCGGATCTCAGTGCCAAACAGCGCAAACTTCGTACAATCCAAAATAATGGCCTCCCTACATATATATTTAATATCCCCATATCCAGACGTCTATGTGTTGAGGATTTTACTGTATCAAAATAATGAGGCAGCATCCAAGTAACAGAGGAACAGCTCGGACGACAGTCCATTATCCTAGTCAAATTCAGCCTTGCCAAAAAGAGCTCAACGTCACAGCGATAGACTTGGTGGATCACATCTGATCAAGAATATCTGATTTTGTATTATATCAAATTTCCAAGACAAATATCATTCTAAATATCATTTGATCACAGTACACATTTTAGGCTGTGACCGCAGAGACCAACCTGTCAACAAAATATGTATGTATACAGAGATTCGAAAATTAAGCAAATTATTATATTTTTTATAGTCTTCGCGGAAAAAAGAAAGAAGGAAATGATCCCGCATTTCTGCCTCATGCAAACAACCAAGACCCACCTCATACCTACTATAACGTGGCTGCTGGTATGTACTAGCATTTTTAATTTATTAATGATTCACCTATTTTAGTAAACGTTACATTTCTGTTGATATATGTAGCTCGTATCTAGTTATTCAAATCTAGTGTCCCAGCAAACACAGGACATCGAACCAATGCTGTTTTTAAGCTGGGCCACCGTCTGCGATGCTAACCCAGCATTAAAACAACATTTGTTCAAACGATCGTGTTTGCCTGAGTAAACTTCAACTTCAGTTTTGCATTTCTAACATCTCATCATCCAGGATCTTGCACTTAGGATTCGAGAATCGTGGTAGGTTAAATATATTTTACGGAGCATGTTTTCTCGTGTTGTAAAGCCTGAATAAGATTAAAGCGATATGCTATGCATACGGTATCGTTGGGAAGGCGAGATGGGCTCTTCTCTGCACAAGTCACCTGGAACCCTTATGCGAGGGCTTGATGTGGCGACAGTGCTGAGATCAGCCCATCTCGCCATACCAACGATGCCGTATGCATTTTCTCGTACGAATATCTATCTGAAACGGTAAAATCAAACTGTGCAGAGAAGCGTATAGGAGAGAGTGCGAGATGGGCTGATCTCGCCATACGTCTCGTAGTGAAGTCCAACTGCATGAGTGCAAGAAGGGCTGGTACCGTTATACGTCTCCTTTAATTTCAGTGGGAGATGCAGTTGTGCCCCGATCGGAAGAAGCACCTTATGAAGTACTGAATGAACTGGAAGTTAACGTAGGTGAAGAAAACCAGTACAGTGAGGTGTCTGAACGTGCAGCAAACAACAACTCTACAGATGCCAACTCAGCTCAAAATATATCAACTCTCAACTATATCAACTATCAACTTTTTAAAAATAACAGTAAGCCTAATAAAGATGCCAATGGGTCGGTTACAAATGTTAATAAGAATGACAGTGGAGAGGAGAGATTGCCACCTGTCCCGGCGAAACCAAGTGTCCCAGAAAAACGATCTACTGATCCTGTACCCATTAAGAATAACATCTACGCGAATGATCAGGATAAGAGTGATAAGAAACCCGATGTCACCGTGATTGCTGAAAAAGGTGACAATAAAGAGAGAAAACCACCAGCTATTCCATTAAAACCAGTATCCCCGGAAAAACAGTCAAACAATATCAGCATCGAAGAGCCAGAAGTGCCCTCAAAGATCATCGACACTAGTGATACGACTGCGATTAACAAACCTTATCTCCACAAACCTTCCCCATTGGCGGTGGATGATGTTGAGAAACCAAAACTGATCAAGCCTAAACCACATCCGGTGCGTCATACTGCATCAAGTGATACGAACAAAAGGTACGTTTGGGTTGATTTGTTAATTCATTTTTTTCAAAATCTGTGTAGTTTTCGTTCAGTTTAAGCATGTGTTATCAACTTAACCCATTGTTATTGGGAGGATCTGAGCACACCAGGAATCCTGAGTGAGGGATTTGGACCGCCCATCCTCCCTGGAATAAATAATGTCAATATATATATACCTTAATATAATAACCGTTATCCTGCTAAATTAATTCATTTGAATTTTCATTCACTTGCAGTTGTGTCTCGCTACCACGATCCACAACTTCAAGTGGCTGAAAATTACTCATATTTGTTTAATTTGGACACATATATTTGCAAATATTGATGCTCATACACACATTTGATTCACAATAACAGTGATTTGGTTGACTAATAAAATAGAATATAAACGACAAAAGTCGTGATCAGCAGAATAAGGGTTAAACTTTCCACTTCAGCAGTGCACCCAGACCTGGTGACCCTGTGTATGGTAATGCTGAGCAGTCATGTACAAACCCAATCCCGGTGAAAGATCTGCCAATAGCCTACAGAGATATGATGAAAGGAAAACAACTGTCAGAGGAATTCAGTGTTAGTTTCAAAGCTGATTGTATTGCTGGTTTTTTAACGTTTTCAAACAGAATTTGACATACATATATTTTTCATTTTTTATAACTTGGTCTGTGTTACCAAATTATTTTGCACAACAAGATAAGCAGCATGTAATTTACATGTATTTTAACCAGACAGACATGAGCACAAATGATGACATCAACAAAATATGCTCATCAAGTTTTCCATATTGAGACTTTTGTATTGAAAACAAGTTTTTTAAGAAGAATATAAAATCACTTTTGTGCAAGTAAGTGTGGACACTTTATGAAGCCAATATTGAATATTTTGTATGTTTTAAAGTGTATGTCATTTCGTCTCAATTTACCTGTAAAAGCTTATAATTAATTTTCACTGCAGTTTATTCCCATGGGTAAACGTGGAAAGTGCGAAGCCGCCGAGAGAAGTGGGATACGAGGAAAACTACGTTTTAGAAATATTTTACCATGTGAGTACTTTACTACTGCGACATTTTTACAGTATTTTTTTATATTTAGCAAATCAACCTCAAGAAAGGTTTTTACATATATGTTATTATTGATCACCAATTAGAATAAGTTAAAAACTCAAGACCGTTTGTCAAACGATATGCGGAAACTTTGTAAATAATCACACCCATATATAACAACCATTTTATTGATTTTTCTCAAGTAATTGTATAAGCGTGAAACATGGTTTGTCAGTCAGATTGCTAATATCTCTCTTATTTTTTTTCAGATGACCATAGTCGTGTCATTTTGGAGACAATTAGTGACAATGAGCTGACAGATTTCATTAATGCCAACCGTGTGGATGTACGTACATTTGTAAAGTTCACATTATCAGCTTTTAATGTCAAACGTGGCTGATATTATGATTACCATTCACTGTACATAAGCTCTTCATTCACTGACGAATAGCATGCGTACATACTTTTGCACAGTAAACTACACTGTCTACAATTTTCTAATTCTAGCCAACCACTATAGCGTTCACAATTAAAATAGTCGCATCTGATTATTTCACTCTAATGTTTTGTTTACAGATTCACAAGTAGCACAACCCACGCTGATTTTAGCATTATACTGACTACTTTGATTTTACACTAACAAATATTGTGTGCTTAATAATATGACGGTTTTATTGATCTTTTTTATACGTTTGGCTGTCATTATCAGTGATTATTATCTCACGAAATTGAACAGCTTGGGCCACTTCATATGTGTGCACCACATCGGTTATTGGCCGCAGCGGGACTCAAACCCGTTACCCTCGGGCTCTGCGTCAGCCACGCCACCAATGAGTAATCCTGGCGGCATTTATATTTCTACTAATAGCAATTATGTATGTTTTAATAACAAATAACTCGTAATTGCAAAGGATACATTTGAGTAGTGTTTTATATATTAAAAGTCATAGTTACATATTATTGCTCAAATCACGGCTTTAAATGTCAGATGTCTTTCAACCACTAAGGTATACAAAATCTAAAATCAGGGTTGACAAATATAGTGATAATTTTATGACTAATGATGATTATTATTATCCTCGCTTCTCTATTTCAGGGATACAATCAAGCGGACCGTTATATAGCGACACAAGGTAAACCAGAGACTACAGCATTGTGGATCACGCAATGTTTTTGTATAGAATATTATTATTAAAAACAAAACGCCAAAAAATGTTTAACTAGGTAAATAATTGATACATCAATACTTTACACTGCGAATAGTTGCAGATATGTTGTCACGTTTATACTTAGGTGATATTGTTTCAAGCAGCTCCTTGGGATGACATCAATTTTCGTTTTTAACTCCGTACTGAAGTAGTGTATCCCACGGATCATGTTTTTATTTTTGTCAGAATTTTCATATTTTTACAAATATTTTTAATCAACATTTCTATGAATCCAGAAGTAACCCAAACAAACTATTTGTATACCTGAAGGACAATTGAATATTCTCACAGCACCGGGCCACATGCTGATGGCATCGGCCCAGCGTTAGGTAGACAATCAGTTCCGCAGGTGTGTCCTTCCGTGTCCTGACTATAAGACACCAATTTTTATGCTTTTGCATTTCTGATTATCTGTATGTCATAATATGGGTTGATCATAAAAAGAAATAAACTATAGTGTGACTTTAACCCAATGTCGTTTCAATGTTGGGTCAGCGTCGCAGACGATGGGCCAACATTGAAACGGCATTGGGTTAATGTATCGTGACTGCTGGGCTACTTCTAACCTAGTGACACATTACAGGTCCTGGAGCTAACACGATAGTGGATTTTTGGAGGATGGTTTGGCAAGAAAACGTTAGTGTCATAGTGATGCTGGCAAACTGTGAGGAGAACGGAAAGGTTGGTAAAATGTGCAAACGTTGATATCAGATATAACTTAAGTAATAATATCCATGGTGATCCTTTTCCACAATACGTCATGATTATAAATTACACAACTAACGTTACATTGTTTAGGAAACAAACATAATATAAATTGCTCAGGAGCGAATTCTTGAAAGACGCTTAAAAACTGACTTATCTCAACACCAAAAGTAACCAAGGTATCAGTTGATAGGATTGTAGTATAAACCTTCTAGAACAGCCCCAGGTAGTGTGTACAATCAAATTGCGGTATCAATTATGTTTTAGGGGGCATTTTAGGGTAGGGGTGTACTGTATGGTATCACAAGAAAAAATGAAGTATGTTTACATAATTGGCAAAATATTTGTCAATACTCCATCAATTTAAACAATTATGGCATTAAAACGTATTGCTCTTAATGTTTAATAAACATATAGGAAAACATTTTTACTATTTTTTGTGTCATCGCTATGAGACTGCTGATTCGCCGAGAGCGCATAATGCGGCCTGTCACCTTACGCGATGACCAAGCCACAGCCAAATTCTGCGGCTGTCCAGCCCATATTTGGGAATCCCGATGACTGAAAGAGTGCCTTACGTTTAATGTGATCATAAATGCAGGGTATTGACTGGGAAACTTTTGGCTTTTATATTTACAGTCTATAAGTTAAATAGTTGCAGCAATATTTATTATTGCCGCGCCAAAAAAAACGAGATTGAACGCTAAAGGCTCTGATGTTTTGGCCTATTACGCGTGAATGTGTTAGAACATTTATTTTTGTATTCCATGAATTCCAAACTTGGTCAGATTTGGTATTGAGGAAATTATGCCAACGTAAAAATAATATGACGAAAAAAAACTGTTCAGATCGCTGTGGCATGGACTTTTGACCTTTACTGATCTTGATTAATTGATAAATTTTATATTTTTATATGTTTTTTACATATTTTTATATAGGTGTCACAGACTATGCCATGTGCTATGTCAGCGGGTGTAATTAACTGACTTCAAAATAATTATATACCTTATTTTGACTATGGATGCCATCTGGTTTTGTTCTAGAAACTCTATTTCATATGATCAAGTCAAACCTTGGCTAGTTTTGGTGTTCACAAGTAATATGAAAATAGAAACATCGTTATGCCAAAACAACAACAGAAAAAAAATATGGTATGATGATTTGATCTTCAATGACCTTTAAAACCTGATAACTTTTGCTTTTTTTTATCCTTATGTATACAGCTTGTTAAACGTCTTACGTTTTGGTGACATAATCTTTGCAATTGAATGACTCTTGACAAATATATTGCCAATCACTCGTTTTCAATGTTACAGATTATGGCATGTGATACACCCTACATTGAAAAAAGCCATACAAAAATATGGATACCACAGTTTTGCTCTATGTTCTAGCTGAGGTTATTGTAGAGGGTATATACTCTAATTCTATCAAGTCCAACTTTGGTTAATTTAATTGCTCAAGACATGATGCCAAAGTACCTATAATGTATTACCAAACATCGTCTAAGATCGCTATGGTACAAGTTGTGACCTCCATTGACCTTCATAACTTGAACATTGTTGTAATGTTTTTTTTACATAAACATCAACCAATAAAACCATCACGTTTTGATCTTTAAAATTGATTGCGTATTGACAAAGCTATTGACAATTCCATTTTTTTAGGAAGTACCATCTATACACCCCATTCCTTAAAATGACCCATACATATTTTTTGATACCACAATTCCATTGTACACACTACCTGGTGTTGTTCTAGAATGTTCATACTATCATCCTAGCTAGTCAAACCTTGGTTAATTTTGGTGTTGAAAGAAACTAAATTTTCAGGTTCGTGCTCCTGGACTAAAATTGTCTAATGTGGAAAATGACAAGATTTAAATTAAAGTTTTAGGCAACGATATATCTACATGTGCATTGAAGATGAACATAGCCGAAAAGCTAATGAAAATTAGATTACTCGCGGTCTGGGCACATATAAGTCTGATAAAGCTCAAATTGTCCAGGTCTCCTTCACTTGTCTTAGAAATACGCACAATTGTTATAGGAATTACAATATTCAAACTGTCATGCATCTGAAGTAACACATTCATCATGCTATTCAATATCATACCCATTACAGATCAAGTGCGACCAATATTGGCCAAAAGAAAGATATGTCGAGTTTGACACTTTCCATATCGAACTAGGAAAAGTGAAAATGTTGCCTGGATATGTAATCAGAACGCTGAATCTGGAAAAGGTAAAATATGGAAAAGAATATACACTAAACAGGATAATTCGTCGAATACATTTTTGCATAATTTTAATTTTTGTATTTATGTATATTATAGCTCAGTAGCGAAATTATTAGTGACCTATGACGTTTCGCTAGTAGCGACCTAGTAGACCTGGGTTCAATTCCATTTTTTAATTCCAATTCCTGATCCAATTCCTTTTTTTTATTTCCGAGTCTAATTCCAATTTCTTTATTTTCAGTTTTTATAATTCCAATTCACATTACATTTGATATTGTGTACAATCTTTGTATATTTGTTGTAGTGTAAACAAACAAAACATAAATAAAGTATCACACAAATTCATTGCTAAACTGAATGAAAAAGACGGAAATCATCAGTGAATCATTGCAATAGATTATGCGTTTTGCTAGATAACAACAAGTTACATGTTGTTTATTTTTTTAATTTATTCACATAATTACTATCAGTTTACTTATACTAAGATTCACTTAACACATGATATATTTATATTAGGATATAATTTTGCTTTTTCGAATTTCAAATAGTGCAACTGTTCAATACCAACAATCAAATAATATATACGCGTACATTTATATAAATATTTGACTAAAGAACTTAAAGTGGTACATTGAAGCATAAGTTCGCAAAACCACCCCCTCCCCCCCCCCCCGGTGAGCACGAAACTTTGTCCAATGCTGGCTCAATGCTGGGTCAACGTTGCAGACGCTGACAACACCAAAACAACACCGCATGAATGTATCAATTTTCTGGGCAGTGCGTTGTCGCCTTCAGAAAACAACGACGGGTCTGGTGTTTGTGACATCCCACACCCCTCTGTCACAGGCCAGTGCAACCTTCGCAATAACTGATTTCACCTCCACTAGGCCTACTCAGTATTGTGGGGAGCCTCCGTAACCGAGGGGTAGCGTACTCAGCCTCAGACCTGCAGGGTTTGAATTTCGAATCATGCGTCTGGAGGACAGTGTCATCTCACTCATCTCACCATGCTCAGGAGGTTCTCCTGGTCCAATTTAGCCTGTATGTGCACAAAAGTGGCCTAAAGCCCGATTCATTTCACTTCATTCACAATGTGACGTTCTTGCATTTGTGTTGAGATTTTTTTTAATTAAAAACTTCAGTTCCTTTTTTTTATTTCACCTACTTTTTAATAATTCCAATAGAATTCCAATTCTCTAATAGTTAATTCCCATTCCAATTCCTGGAATTAGGTCTGTTCGCCACTAAAAAAAAGGTATTATCAAAGTTTTTTCAAAGTAATCATTGTTTGTCCATTGTCAATGAGTCAAAGCAAATAGGTAAGAAATGAAAACTCTTTCATTATAATTGTCTTCACAGAATAATGAATCAAGGAAGGTGATACAGTGTCACTTCACGGCTTGGCCTGACAAGGGTGTGCCTGCCACCGGCACAGCCATGCTGGAGTTCTACAAGGAAGTGAAGATGATCGAAAAGGCCAACGAAGGAGCTGTGATTTTTCATTGCAGGTCAGCTGTTTAAGGACATTATGATTTAAACGACATCTCTGTTCTGATTATTTAAAAATAAACTCATATTTATTATGTTAACATTTATGTCACTTAGCCAAAGTCAAAAACAACACATGTACGCAAGGCTGAAGCAAGTGTGTTGTTTTCTGCGATTAATGCGGATTTTAGTGTGGTTAATAATTTGCCATATTTAATGCCCCAGTCACACTGTCGCGAATCATGATGGCAAACTGATACGGATGTGAATCCGTATTAGATCGCCAGCTGAATCGCCACTGTCGTATTGTTCCGTGCTAGAGCGTGTCAATTCTCCAAAAAAATGTCACGGTTCTCAACGGCTCGCCAAGCCGATACGGATGTTTCAAACTGTTTAAAACATCCGTACTGCCAATACGAATGAAACCCATGTATTTCCTTACAGTTCGTAGCAGTTCGAATCGATTAAAAATCAGAAAAATAACTGGGTGCTAAAGATAGTGACTGTTGCTGCCAAATGCGACTTTAAGCACTATGTTAATAATGAAACTCCATAATGTATCTCTCTAAATGTATTTGTTCTTGACCCACTCTATTTTTGAACTTCTAGTTGACAGTTGTCGTGGTCTCCTTCTGCGACATGACATTTTGCTCAGCAACTTTATATGTGACGTGTTTCTTTCATTCCGCTTTCTGTTCTCTGCTGTTTTTCTTTGTATGTTTTTTTTTAATTGTTATCATTTGCGGTAATATTTTTACTATTAATCTGCATGTTCTCTTTACCTCGCTATATTTTCCACTGATGAATTCTCAGTCTTATCACTATATGATGATACACTCCTATCTCCCTCTGTCTGTCAAGCAATTTGCTTTATTGTTCTATTAATTTATTTTGTTACTGTTGTTACAATTTATTTCCCGGTACTGTTTTCCTTTGATTTCCCATACTGTGGTTGCAATCCTTACTCTTTATACCACAGCTCATTGTTGTCTTCTACTATGTACCCCTCTTTGTTACCTTTACTTTATTCGCTGATGAGTCCCGATTTTTTTTGTATTTTGCTTCCTTCTATGGTTAAAAGTCATATATCTTTATATAGCTTCTTCTGTGACACATTTTTTTTCTCATAGGATACCGGTAATGATCTATATTTGAGCACCGATTCTAATATAAATTCGGTCTTTTAAAAATGTTATAACAAAATTCTAATTCAATAAATTTGATAAGATTAACTTCGAATGATAGTCATATAATTTGTTTTAATATAATATAACACAGCACCAAAATTGAGCGAAGATGATGTTAATTTGATGGACAAAGAAGACTGGCGATAAGACACGGATGAGCGCGACATTTTGTAGCCAACAGCTCATCCCTATTGAATCGCACTGGTCCGCTCCAGGTCGTATCGGTTCGTACTGGTCCGTTCCAGGTCGTATCAGTTCGCACTGGCCCGAGTTGCATTCTCCTTGAGTCATACTAGTTCGTATCAGTTCGCAGGCTTATTCGCATTAGATCGTATTGTTTCGTAAAACCTTTCGTATTAGTTCGTGTGAACCCGTTCTGATTTGTATTGGTTCTAGTTTATTATTCTTAGTTCTACTTGGCTCTCCGTCATTCGCATTTTGAACCGTATTATTTCTAGTTGGTTCGCTGTTCAATAAATTATCCACCTCAGAAGCATTTTTATTCTCCATGATTCGCACTCACATCCGTATTGCACATATCGCCAGCATTCGTGCTGGATCGCCAGTGGATTCGCGACAGTGTGACTGGGGCATAAGATACAAGACTTATAATCTTTATGTGACGGCATATTTTTGTTTATTCAAAAACAGTGTAACAACTAATTATTTTTTGTGATCAGAAACTTTTGCATTTGGATGAAGTTACCGCTCGTGAAGTATGCGCCACCATCTCTACCCGGCGTCAAAAGATAGGGGCAAGGGTGAAGCTGCCTTCTTGGAAAACGAACAAAATGTTTCCTCTCCGCTCACTCTTATAGATTCAGTAGTGTGGGGAGCCTCCGTCATCAAGATATAGCGTTCTCGGTTTCAAATCGGCTCGGATTTGAATCATGTGTCTGGAGGGCAGTATCATCTCACTGTCCTCAAGCGTTTCTCATGGACCAGTTTAGCCTATATGTGCACAAGAGAGATCTTTGCGGATATATAATTTGGTGATTTGAATGAACATGCCATTCCATCATATTAATGAGTGGGAGTATCATTTGAACACGTTTGTGGATCAGCTAGACCTCAACGTAATGTGGTGGCATATGCCATTGTTTTTTATAGTGCTGGTGTGGGACGTACTGGTACCTATATGGCCCTAGACTACCTGCTTCAACAAGCCAAGACAGAGGGTATAGTAGATGTATGTGGCTGTGTCAGTCTCCTCAGAGAGAAGAGGATGGACATGGTACAGATGCTGGTTAGTACCATTTTAGTAACATTATAAAGATTTAAACCCTCTGCCCGCTAGAGTATCTTATTTAAATTTTCACCCACTTGAAGTTGTGTTCCGCTATCGCGACCCACAAGTTCTAATGGGTGAAAAACATGCATATTTGCTTAATTTGATACCAAAAATTGCGTTGTCTTTATGTTTAAACACTCATTTCATTCCCAATAACAGTGATGTTATCACCCAATACAACAGAGGGTTAGCCTACACATTTATTTTCTGGGTTGGGGAAAGACAATTATTTAAGATTAGAACTGATTGAAGTGTAGTCTCTATAGCGTTAAATTAAATTGTGCAGGCACTACCAAGCAGATACGTTTTTTTCGGGAGATAAAACATGTAAAACAGACTGTCACCTTCCGCTTTAACACTGAGTTTCTCCTCCACAGGAGGAGTACATGTTTCTATACACGACTCTGTGTGAGGAGCTGTCACTTGGCAGGACCACCATCACATGCTCAGATTTCCAAAGCAAAATAAAAATAATGAGAAAGATTCATCCCGGGACAAAACGATCCGCCATCGCAGAACAGTTTGAGGTAATCATGTATATATCTCATCTCAGCGAAGCACTGCTGGCTTAATATTATTTCCAGAATCACAGACGGTGGGACAGCAATGAACCAGTATTGTTTCAACACGTATGCTTCGATATCAGTTTTACATGTTATAACGAGCGTCAAAACATTTTTTTGTTACAAATCATACCCACTGATATAATTATTACATATTATTGTGTTTGTATCATGCACTTCTGCTCTAGTTATTTTTCATAATTCAAAAATGTATTTTTTTCTCAGGGCGCATTCACCACTGGGCGTTTTGTCCTCATTGTCATTAGATGCGCTATTTCTCTTATTTCACCTGAACACTGTTGTATTTGTTTTCATTATTGTATTTCTCATGACAATAAATATATTTGAATTGCATTGAATTGTTGTTTATTGTAACGTTCTTTAGACGACGCCCAAGCATAAATTATTTTTGTTAGATCATGTTTTTGGAAGTATTTTCAAGTAAGTAAAATGTATTTTATTCGCCCTTCAAGCATTATAAAAATATTGGTTCAAAGATATCAGATTTAACTAATTTGTATAAATTGGTTTCAAAATAGTCCTTCCCCACGCCGATGTAGTGCATATTTTAACGCAATGAGTATGTATACATCATGTATTTTTCAATGTGTATCTCAGTTTAATAACAGTAAAATATAATCATTTTTTTTCAGTATCTTCAATATATGTTGCCATATGAAGATCTCCAGTATCACATAGCGAAAGAAGCGTCAAAGGTAGAAAATGAGGACAAAAATAGGGATATTGACATATTGCCTTGTAAGTATCAATATTTTAAAAAATGATTATTTTCAAAGAATCGTCTAGCTATTTTACATGATTTTAGTCAATATGCATGTTTTGAAAATAAAAAAATGAAAAACGCTTTAAAATATTACAAAATGGCTGGAAATTGTCAAAAAAAGTAATAAGGTATACAAACGACAGTCTCTTTGTTTTGTATGGAGCTGTGCTTTTTATATTTTTACCTCGTAGTAACGCATTGATTAACAGTAGTGACCACATTTTGTGGGATGTGGGAATATAGGTTAAAATTTACGGTGCCGTTTTACTTTCAGTGCAACGTTATTCGCTGCCATTGTCACCGACGGCTAAATACCCGTCATCTTACATTAACGCTGTGCAAGTTGAGGTGAGTTAGGTATTTGATAAAATTATTTTGTTGTTTTTACCACATATGAATTTATCCACCCTTCTAATTTAGTAAAATAAATTTGGTGTGGTTATTTTATTCTGGAGCTAATCTTGAACACATTGAAGATTGTTAACTATTTTTAACTAAAACTTTCATTTCAGCACGTATGTATGAATTTCCAGATTGTAAAACAAAATCACATTACATTATAATCGCATAAAACCACGTCGGGTTAAAAAGATGTTCAACTAAGATAACTCATTATCGATGTACTTCGATGACGACATATCATTTTGAAGAACAGCTTTTGAAGATGACATTCGTTGTCAATCAGTAGACTTCACAAGTATTTTTGCTCGTTTTTTTAATCTATTTTTGTAATCCAAAAATGAACTTCAAGTTGTGGGATGCGACAGCGAAACACAACTTAATGTGAATGGAAAATAAATGGTTCAATATGGCTGATGAACGGTGTGTGTTTTAGGGATTCAAAAGAGGAACTGAAGTCTTTGTCACACAATTACCGTATGAGTACACACAAAGGGATCTGTGGAGATTAGTCATCTATTATGATGTGTCTCTGATCCTGATGCTGAATGAAAAAGTAAGTGATTTCATCGTGCTGAATCAGTGATAATCAGAATATCCTATGTAGTCACAAGTTTGACTACACACAATATGAGATTCTTATCATTTATCTTCGTATATAAAAGTCAGACACAACGCTCGATGGAATGTGGCTAAGACATGATTTTTATTAATACATTTAAAAAAAATATATTATTTAAAAATATGACAAATTTAAAATATGGAGATGAGTATTATATAAAAATGCATTTGAAGTATTGACAGTTTGTGTCAAGGGTAAAGTGGCAAATTGATTTATGAGATAACAATAGTTAGAAATTACACAATTAAACAGCAATTACAAATCTGTTAAATTGAGACAATGTCAAAATATAACAAAATATGTGTGATTTAAGTGTAAGCATTATTTAAATATGGAAGTGACTGAATGGAATAAAGCATGAAACTTTATGTAAAACAAGGTACATAATACAATGTAAGAGTTATAAGCAACGCTTTAATTGTTCTCCAGTACGAAATAGAAAGCCGGAATTACTGATATACAGTACATAGCATTCCTTTGTGTACAATATATTTCAATTGTTGGGTCAAAACTACAACACCAAACATCTCATACCGACCGGCGTATGAAGGGGCGGGGGTGGGAAAACTTCCAAATGAAAAATTCACAGCCCACAAGCTTTATACATTACCAAAACTGCTAGTTGTGGTATATGAACAGTTGGTTAAGCAACTGAGCAGAAACTGTGTTTCTTAGTCCAAAAACAAGACTTCCATGTCCATAAAATCACTTGTGTGTCATTGCCACCTATAAGTTAAATTTGTCTAGTCAAATTAAATACATGCATTGTAGTAGAATAGTGTGTATATACTGTACATTTTAGTGCATGATAATACTTCGGTCACTCAACAGGGTGAAGTATGTTACACATCCGAATACGCTGTTTATTGGTAAATAATATTGGAACCGTAAATAATTACGTGAATAATAATAATTGCATGTATGTTTAATATGTTTAAAAAAAATCGATATCAAATGATATATTTGGTAGTGCAAGAAAACTTCAATTAGCTAACTTAGAAAACGTTTTTTTCATTGGTACACGATGTGTCTACAGCTATATGGAGTGGATTATTCGCATGTAGCATGATTTTTCTTGTCATAAATTATTGCTATATTAATAACAAAACATTCCAGCTCTTCTAAACAATTCTTGAAAGGTACATTTAAGGTAAGCATATGTAAATTTAAAGATATGGTCAACTGTCAAAATTCGCAGGACAAGGGTCCCCCAGAAATCAATAGTGCCCGTGGGTAGGCCAAGGCCCTATTCCATAATAATACTAAATATGCGTTTCATACCCAAAGCCTCATTAAGAGCAAGTTCTCAAATCACAGCAACTTCATATATTTTTGAGCGACATCTATGAGTTAATAATTCAAAGCCCTTATTCCTAGAGGCTGGCCTCTACTTGGTCGTTGGCTTGCAAACAACTGACTGTATTACTGCGGGATGTGGCAACGGCCTGACCCCAAGCTTGTATTGACACCCAGTAAACACAAAACATTTGTATGACTTTATGCAATGTTGGACTAGCGTCGAAGACGTTGGGCGGACGTTGTATAGATGTTATACAAATGTTTTGTATTTGCTGGGCAGGAGGACATTCTCTGAAAAATTGTACATGTATCCACTGTTGGTTCAATGGTGGGCCAGCGTCGCAGACGTTGGCCTAACATTAAAACAGCATTGGATCAATGTCTCGTTTGAGTAGTATCTTGTAATCAGTTCAGTGGCTATACTAATGCGGTCAATCTGTACTCAATAGGCTACTGTTGGCCTACACTTGACCGTCCCCGGCATGCGTATTTTGCAGTTGAATGATTCTTTAACAATTATTTTCTTTACGTAGGCCTATTTATGTACACCTCGTTTACTTAAGTTTTTTACAATTGACGGCATAATTCCCAATTTGTATGCAGTCATCTTTGAATGAGCGCTGGACTGGTGGCACAATTATTTAGATAAGTCAGCATTCACCCACTGCTACTCAAACTATTGTGACGCATGCCGCTTCTTCCCACCTGGTGTCATTGCTGTTTCCCCTGTGACTTTAAAATCGACTTAGCAAGTGTCTGTTTAGATGGGTAAATAAAAAATAAAAACACAAATGCTTTTTAAAGCCGTTCTTGTCGCATATTTCTAGTTGTAGATCACGGTAACGAAGCAAATAGTTTATAACGTTGAGAGCCACGTTTTATTTGGACATTATGTTTAACATTACACATTAAATCATAATCTTTCAAAATGTACTCGAATGCAGAATGTGCCACTTCCAGTGGCAATGGAGTTTCAACATGGACAAATATTCTCAGTAAAAAATATTCAAAATCACGTTTTGTCTTCATACGTCAAGAGCTTAGACAGTTTAAAGAACATTTGTCCAATTTAATCACAATTTTAGTTATCATCGCCACCATTGTGATCTAATTGTGATTGCAAAACCTGCGCAATCTATATGAGAATTGTTTTTTCAGAGCGATGGTAGTTATATTCCATTGGAAAAAGACGAGACCAAGGATATCAATACATTTCATTTGACATGTATGGGAGTGGAGAACATGAGTGACAAGCTGGTCAGACGTGATATCCAAGTGAAATCTGATACGGTAAAAATAACATATATCACAAAACATGTGATTAATACTATTAGTTACACAACAAATCAGCAAGTTTCCATTGGATAATAAGATAAAAAATTGTTTTACAAAATGTACAAAAAAATGTCAATTCTTCAATGACATGGCAAAACTGCTGGGACCAAGTATGATATTATGCCCTTGATTCTAATCAAGTGGCAGAATAAGCTGATATCATACATGTACCAGGCACAATTGCTGTACTAATACCAGAGACATGTTTGTATTAGGTATATTGTGAGCTTCGCCGCTCATTCAGTTGTAAAGCACATTTAAATAGGCATTTAAAGAGTTACGATCACTGTGTATAACCAAGAAGACCAAATTGCAACTTTATATCAATTTTCGATGGCATATTATTTCCATGTAAACAAATAATAGACGATAATAGACATATATATATATATATCAATAGCAACATCAGTGTGCATAATAAAGATACATTGCGGTAATTTTGATAATTATACACAAACACTTGACATGTTGGTTGAATAAAGGTCAACCGTCCACGACACTGACCCAGAAAACCAGCATAAACATCCGGTGTTTGCCGATCAAATCCCCGGCAATGCAGTTTGCCATTTACAGTCAACACAGCAGCCTCAACCCCTAGAACTCTGATGGCGACCATAGTAATCTTTCTATGTTGTTATTACCACTTAGTAACCATGGTAAACAGATAGGAAATGAAAAATCTGTGAAATTGAGAAATGCTATGATTTAAATCATGCAAATCCAGGAAATTGTCAGTGACAAGTCACTGAAAATCAAAATAGAATAGTTAAGAGATATGAGAGTAAGAACAAAACTGTAGAATTGACTATAATGCATAGACTGTCTATAATAACCTAGGATGATGTGTTTTATAGTCGACATGAGTGTTGTATATTAATTTAAATTATCCTTATGCATTTATTTTTAAAATATATTTCAACCTGGTGGTCTGGACTTGAAAGCAGGGGACACTGGTATTGAGATATATTTACGCCTCTATTTAGCCTCAGCTGTGTTCTCCATCCGTGTTTGGTGCGTGATTGGGGCTACGTGGTAGAAAAAAAACAATGTTCTCTGTATATTATATTTTTCATCCCATATTACTGTTCTCTGTATAATTATGTTATTGTTTATGTAAATATTTTTATATTTATAGTTGTGTACTACCTCCTTTATCTGACGTACACAAAATACGTACTCTTGTTAACAATGAAGACAACATAATCTTCTTACAATTTTGTAAATTGAAGAATGCCAACTTTGTTTTTTATTTATTTCAGCGTCTGCAACATGCCATATTCTGTTCACTCCGTATGCATTTCCTGTTTGACTGAATAATTATGTGTACATGGACTGTTTCAGTCAGTCGATGTCAATATACACCAATTAGCCTGGATGAATTCAAATGATGGCCAGAATAGCCATATCGCAGTAGATACTTACCACATACACGTATTATACACACAGAAAAAATACATGTATTACTATTTACATAGACATATAATCAGTAGTCATGTCATTGTTTATTTAGCATGTCTCCTGATACAATAATTACAAAAATTGTACGTTTTTCTGCTGTTTTTGTAGAAATTGCACTCTGTTTCACATTGCCAAATCCAAGGTTGGCCGGATGACAAATCTATTCCTCATGAAAGTACCTCTCTCTTGACAGCATTCCAAGAACTGCAATCAGGAAAACAAGATGAGGGTGCATCAACAGTTCTCATACAATGCTTGTTAGTGTGATATTTGTTCATACAGTATAGCAGTGTCTTTGCTTTAGGCCACTTTATATCCAGCATTTCATTTTCATTTTAATTCATTCTGATATGTGAATAACCGAATCTTATAAAATACGTAAGTATTGTGTATCAGATGAAAGATATGTAAGTACATTATAGTGATGGGTTATACAGTATATATAATTCAAAATATACTACGAGACGCGCACGGTTTCTTGAAGAATGCTTATAGAATAGAATAATTGCAATCCTGGTCACAGCTTAAATACGTTGGTCCGGCATTGTGCTGTAGATGTTATTTCTACCTGATTTGTTTTCATGCTTGTATTTCAGTGACGGTGCAGAGAGAAGTGGTCTGTTTTGCGCCATGTGCTCCATGCTGCAGAAAATCAACACGGACCAAGTCGTGGATGTTTTCAATGCCGCCAAGACTGTCCGAAAGTCCAGGCCACAATTCATCCCATCATTGGTATGAGTCACGTTTATATTATCCACAATGTGGTGTCAACATAGCTGTTACTCAGCATATACAATTTTAACGGGGTTTTAAACTGTTAATAGAGGTTGCTGCATTTAGACTTTGATATCTTATTTATTGTAATATAAAGTAGGCCTACAATGGTTAGCAGCTGGTTAGATCGTAATCTATGTATTAGTATTTTATTCAAATTTCCATTAAAACTTATATTGTTATAAATGCTATTACTACAATCAAATATTTTATTTGTTATTGTAGGAGCAGTACGCCTTTCTTTACAAAATCGCGGAGGACTACATGGGAACATTCGGAATCTTCAAATAGTGCTTTAGTTCTCTCATGTTTATTGATCATCAACTACAACATTACTCGATATATTGCTGAAATCTAACATTAACCCGAGTATTGTATATATTAACATTAGATTTGTCGATATCTTAATATCACCGAATCAGCATCTTCTTGCTGATTCGGTGTTGTCTGCCTGGCTCGAATTCGGGCCGGAGACAGTCTCTGATACTGTTCGGAGCAGACCGACATCACTCTACATGATCACGCTTGTCATGATCTGACTAAGAGTATTACCACATGGCATGGATGGGTGTTCCCCTCAAAATTATTATTTGTTTTTTTTTCTGTTTTATTTTTAAGTTAAGTGATTTTTCAGTAGCCTTTGTTTCCAGACCAGGTGGATCCTTATGCTGAATTTCAAAGATCTCTAATCAACTGATTTACTTCTTGAGTTTGGGATTGTTTTTCCTCCAGTCTAAAATTGCATATGTGGTACTACTCAGCATATTTCGGCTGCGCGACGGCTATATGAGCTGACGTCAGTAGATGTATTCTAGGTTTATAGTATTACTTTTATTTAGGGATGTATGTAGGCCTATGTTAAAATCAAGAGTGCCATAAGTTTTTAATGTTTTTCCTTTTCACATATCCTAGTTGTATGTCCTTTGATATAATAGACAACTAAAGCATTTAGAGGTTTTAATTAGGTTTCTACGCTTTCCAGAGTGTCCTTTTTTGCTACACGGTGTAGAGCACAGTGTAGCTATTTTATCTCTGGTTTTGGTACGGGAAACAGATGACAGACAATTGTCGGTTATTTTATTTTATGTGTACAAATAGTAAACTTTAAAATCTATACTATGTACATTTTTAAATTGCCATTGCTATTTTAAACAATGGATATTATTTTATTCTATAATTTTAATTCACTTATATGGTTGACAGGCATTGTAGAGGTCGTCTCGACCTGTTCCCGTCAACCAAAGTTAATAACATGTTCAAAAAATGATAATAATAATTATAATGTACCATTTTTGCATGTTTTTAACTGGAAGTCAAATAAACATAAACATTCTCAGCCCAGCACGTAAAGCTTAAAATTCGGGATTGTTCTCAATTGCCAACTATAGATATAGACATAGACACTGCACACACACTAGGCAGGCTGCGCCTGCACTGTAATGTTGACTTGTATAGTATAGTATAATATTATGAACTTATAATTATTGTATACACGCAAGGGCCAGGTGATAATACTAAAATGTATTATTAATATGTATAATTAAAGATTAATGTTATTGATGTTAATAACTCGTAGCTAAATCATATCATGTAAACAATGCGTAGGCCTATCCCTTTGGTGATATCTGGCACTCCAATGACAATGTCAGCAGACCAAGCCGACTGTGAGTGTTTAATTGCAATTCCTGATACACCCCTCTGCAGCTGAAGCATTTTACCACGCCAAAAGGCAACATACAACTGCTGACTTGATTTGTGAACAATTGCATGCTATTAAACATGTTAAAGAAGTGTTATTAAGCATGTTAAAGAAGGATTGGCATTGTTGCGATCGCGTTTAATCGAAATAATTACTTGAACAGATGTGCATTATAATAATTCACTTCGTTGAATGATATCGTAACACCGGTTAAACCGCAATATGTTTTGGAGAAATAATGCCGTGATATGTTTGGTTTATTCGGGCTAAAGTGTAGTCCTGTAGTACATATTGTACATTTTATAATCACGCAAAAATTCGACCCGAAAATTACTCCAACACAGGATGTGTGATGTGGTTCAGAATGCACCATGTTTATATGTCTATGAATTGTCTGTACATAATGTAATTTTTGTACTTGTTATGTCACCATACCTATTGTGGTGTGATTAAGAAATATGTTATTATTCATTTACATAATATATCTCTACAGATCTGTTTTATTACTTGTTATACCACCATATCTACAAATGTATTGTGATGTGATTTAGAAACATGTTATTATCCATGTACATATATATCTGTAAAGCTATGGCTTATAACTTGTTGTAAATAAATGAAATGAATCGGGCTTTAGGCCACCTTTGTGCACATATAGGCTAAACTGGGCCAGGAGAACCTCCTGAGGATGGTGAGATGATTGAGATGACACTGTCCTCCAGACACAGGATTCGAAATTCGAGCCCTGGCGGTCTGAGGCCGAGCACGCTACCTCTCGGTCACGGAGGCTCCCCACAATACTAACTTTCACACGTGGATGGGGAAGAAACAATTTTGTTTCTTTCAAACCGCCGAGACCGGGAACCGAACCCCGGACTCTGGCGTGAAAGGCAGCGGTGCTAACCACTACCCTAGGGCCCCCGCCCTATAACTTGTTGTACCACAAGATTATTGTGATGTTATTAAGAAAAATGTTATTATCCATGTACATATATATCTGTACAGCTATGTTTTATCACTTGTTATGCCACCATACCAATTGTTTCTTGTTACTTTTTATATTACTGTACTGACAGCTAAAATGGTAATTTCTCAGATAAAGCGTTTACAGTTCTGCTGGTTGTACTGTGTAACGGTTGATTTGTAACGGTGGTTGGTGTTATGGACTGTTTCAAGCCGTGTGCATAAGCAGCAGTCTAAATCACAGAATCCTTGATATTTGCCATACAAAATTAACCTGTTTATCAGTTTACAAAAATAACAAGTCATTGTTTCAAACCTAGATCTATAATTTTGAGTGGTGTTCATTTCTAACGGATCCTTTTGAAAATTCTGAATTAGCTCCTGAGTTAGGCCTATTAATGAACGGCTGTCTAGTTGTTTTAAAAGTAACACATTTTCCACTGTGCTTGGACATGTATGCATAAAACAATGTAATATTTTGGCGACTGATTATGTTTTTGTATTCAATATAAGATGTACTCAGGATTATTAGATATATAATACCATGTGTTATCAAGGTGTCTCAATATCGGCATGTTACAGGGCAGTCATTATAAGCCCTTGGGTGCAGACTTCATCTATGCACCTGGTATTTTGCGTGATTTATTATATCACGCAAATTGTAGAATAAAACGAAAGAGAACGCGTTCATATATTCACAGATAAAATGTACAAACGACATCAACTAATGACATTTAATAATATCGAACAATTTATTTTGTCTCGCAACATTTTGTTTCACAATACTTTTTCTCACAACAATTGATTGTGTGTTTTTCAGAATGAATTTAGGTGACAGGTTCTAATAATATCCTATTATTCACCCGAGTGACGTTGTGGGTCGCGGTAGTGTGAAACAACGTCAATAGGGTGAAAAGCGTGTATCCACATCTGCACATTTGTAACCATAATTATCATTCATTGCAACTATTCACGTATATTAATATTATGTACAGCATGTTTTACGCACTTTCCTTTTGGAAGTTCATGTTTATTTTACACAATGTGGCCTACCTATTTTATACGTAGCTACTGCAAACTCACGAAACCTTCACATATTTTGTTTTATAAAAACTACAATCGTTTTATTGCTTTACATCACAGGGGACACTAAATATCGAGGATGGATAATAATTACCCTCCCAGTAAATTGATACCCTTGACTTGCTCTCAAACTCAACTGTAAACTCTCCACATACATGGAGATGTATTCTGGTTGTCTTGGAGCTAATCCATTAGTCATTAGTCATCACAACGCTGATATAGTTGTGTATAAATCGTTGAGACCAAAAGGACATAGCCTGAACAACATGTTGGCATAACCTCTTTACACATTTTCAGTTTGTTGTGCATGTTAAGGAAAATAGGTCGGGGAAACTTGAATGTCAATCGATCAATAGGAGCGAGCTTCCAATCTGAGACAATGGCCAATCACAACCCACGGATGAGAACCCCATGTCTGGCATGTTCAAGACAGTGTTTGCTTAAACATATTTTATTAACCAGTTGAAGAGATACAAGTTTATAATACAAGGCTTTGCTCAAATCAATGTTTAGTCTATATAACTAAATAGTGATAGTAATTCATGCATGCATCGTGGAAAATTATACATGTTTTCTGGGAGTAGGCTACATAATGCATTTAATTTGTTATTGTTGCTGTTATTTTGTTTCACGCACTGACGCAATTGGCAGTTTCTAATGAATGACAAAATACCACTATAAGTTATCTATTGTAAATTTCCGTGCCGCGACCGACCACATCAGTTAGATAAACTTACTCACATGTGTTATAGTTGAGACCAAACATTTGCAAATCTTGATGTGAAAACAAACACTTTGTTTCCAATAACAGTGATTTGATCAGTTAATAAAACGGTCTTTTTACGAGATCTGCATCTGCACATGTCATAAATTATATTCATCGATTTGTAATGACGAATCAGTTCGCGAACGCTTAGAAAACGTCACCCACACTCACAAATTTCATTTGCGCCATTATTATTTTATTGATGTTTACTTGATAATCATGTGCAACTATCCACGAAACTAGACATTCAATGTACATTTTATAAATAAATAAATAACATAAGTTGTTTCTTATTTTGTCGTTGTTCTTTGCAACATTGTCCAATGCTAGAATAACATTGGACTACTGTGTTAGTACAGCTGTTGATCTAAATAAATCAACCATTGTGCTCAGACAGTAATAGACGTACAACATTTTACAGAAAGGTGCATTTTCATCTCATTAATCATATAAAAGGAACACTCCAAGCGATTTCGCCGTGTAAAATGTTAATTTGCATTTTAGAAAAATGGGCGTCTTATCCAAAATGGAATGAAGATTTTGTGATTATGTATAGCCTACATTTTAGGAAAATTTACAATCGTGTCATATTTTCTACCCGCTTTATTTTCCCCTTTCTATAGATTGTTTCTAAATATTCAAAACTGAAAACATCCAAAATGCATATTATCTGATACAAAATAAAACTATTACCATGTGTGCGAGGCTATATAACATACAGATTGGGGAGAGGTGTGCTAATTTTATATTTTCATATAATATCATGCACAGAGTGGAATACATAACAGTTGGCCAAAATGATGTCATCTGACACAAATTGCATAAGTGACCGTTATAGATGACTTTGTTTGACCAGTGATACAGGTCCATGTTGTATTTTATGAAATTTCACCTGGGTGCTCACATTGCTTTCCTAAAACTCTGCTTTCTTTAAAATTTGCTTCATACAATATATTTTCACAAGGTGCATTATGTCAGAGGAGCAACCACTCACTGTCCGCAACTGAAATGATTTAATTTGCATCAATTTAAAATCACCGCCAATTTCAATGTACGTGTTCTGTTTGATGAACTCTACCACCTCATTAAAATATATACAATGAAAGAAAGATAGATAGATAAGACCATTTGATATGATATGTTGCGGACATGGACACGATGAACCACTCCAACACACGGACTATCAGAATGACGCTCGCCAACACTCAACAAATTTTCACCCTATGCTGGTTTAAAGTCGATCCATCGTCTCCGACGTCGGCCCAGCATAAAAACAACATAATCAAGATACTCTTGTCTTTAGTCTCTAGTTACTTCCTGAATTTATTCAAAGAACTTCATACTATCAAAATTGAATACATGCACTTTGGCGTGTCAATAAGTATCACAATAAGTATGACATCAGATATTATAGGCCCATCCACCATCGGCAAACTACGCATGACCGATCATATAATGTCAAAACACATGTTGTAATGTAACTTTAATGGATAACCATTAATCTTTATGTTTTTAATAGGATAAACTAGTGTTAGCAATTTGTTTTTTTCATTTAGTAGGCTTTATAAATAAAAATTGTGCTCTTTTGAAAGGCAAATACAGGTGACCAACACTGTTGCTATACTTTGGCATTCAGGATACGATTTATGTACACGACAATTAAATCTAAAACTAAGTTAATGTGTAAAACATGATATGCATAATATTATATGTTTCCCACGCCAGAGATAAAATAGATATATAATATCAAGAATATATAGGTGTTATATATTCGTGATATTTTTATAGATTGTAGTAGAAAAGAAACACTTTTACACCATGTAAAACGCGCTGCCTGGATATATATTCAGTATACTGGTATAAGTTGGCTCCGCATCAAAACCTCGCTGCCGAAGAAAATAATATAAGACATGGTGATTATGATAATAAATATATCACGCGCATCTGCCATCCACAACTAGCTGTCCAAAAGCAAACATGGTCACAGTTAAAACTCCCATTAAACTTTAAATGATAAAAACCTACTCAGTTGACACACAAAACTGTCCAGTGTTTGCTCCTGGCGCAAACCCTATTTTGCTAACTATTTTAAGTGTTAACTGTTCAATTTTAAGAAAAGCGGTTAGTTTGATGTCCTGCATTTTCCCGCGAAAAGACGTAGCAGCTCACATATTTCCTTATAATTATGTGTCAACTCACATATTTCCTTATAATTATGTGTGGGATAATGAAGGTCATATCTAGTAATTTAATTAATTTTGCTTGACCTTCACTTCAAAAAGACTATATCTGGCTAAGCAAGAGTGAAAAATATTATTCTAATGGCGTGGGAAAGAAATGGGTACAATCACCATGTCTACCCTTTATAGCTAACTTCATATTGATCAGAATTATTCCATTTAAGGTGAAGGAATCAAGACCCTGTGGTCTTAACATGTTCCACGAAACAGCTATTATTACAATGATATATTAGTCGTATATTTAAGCAAAATAATGTAGTTAATATCTGTATTCAGTGTCCGATGTGACAGTTATATAATGTCAGTCAACATGCAACAATGGTGATGCGGTATTGGTTCATAATGATAACTTAATTACACTGAGACATCATTGTGCTAATTCCGTAACATACATTTGATTTAACCCTTTAACCGCCGGTGCCGCATATATTCGGGTTTTCATTTTTTATAAACACATTAAGTACCACCTTTTAAACATGTTAAAGATAAAATGTGACATCAATCAGCACTATTTGAAAACAGTTGACTTCCATTTTGTCAAATCTGAATAATTTTCACTCACTTGAAGTTGTGGATCGCGTCAGCGAGACACAACTTCAAGTGGTTGAAAATTCAGATTGAATAATTAGGCGGTTAAAGGGTTAATATATTTAAACTTAGCTACACGTTGTGTCTCATGTCCATTCATCGCTCACATTAATTTTTCCCATGTCGTGTCACATCACACATAATCTCTAATGACGTCTAATATGAATACACAGGAGTAGTAGGCTTTGCCGTCGTGAGTGGTTGGATTGTAGTGACAGGTTGAGCCACAATGGTGGGCACCATTACCATGTGCTGAAAACAGAAAGAAGGACCTTTACTCCTTTAAACCCTTACGCTGAATTATTTAGGTATAAACCATGGTAACCAAATAGTTTTTGTCAAGTTGAAATCATCATAAATGTCTGTTAGCTCTCTTTCTGATTCATTTGAATATCTATGTTATGGGTCTCTGATTATTACAAACATTTTTTACTCTTACAGTGCGAAGATCGATTTTAGTCGTCAGAATCTGACGTCTGTGACGTCAACTTCTGACGACTAAAGTCGATGCCCGCGCTGTAAGGGTTGACAAAATCACAAGACGTATAACTGTTTATCATTATGAATGCTAATGTAGGCCTACTTTGGGAAAAACCTACAATAGTTGTTATTATAGCGTCAGCACGGATTTCCATTAGAAACTGGAATTGCTGACATAATTTGCAGCTGAAAATTACGATACTTATTTATATTTATGTAAGATATCCTTAAGAACTGCACATATTATTAACCCTTTCAAGCCTGAATTTACGATTGTCATCTTCATCCACTACAAGCCGCGAATTGCTGTCGCAATTCTCGACTTGTAGTGGATGAAGATGATTTGATGTGGTTTAAAAATTGAAGAACATTACCATGTATTGGCAAACCGGTTTTATGGAAATTTTCGTTCTAAAACCCTAAGTTGTAGGAAAGTTAAGTCTGTTTTCAGGAATGTAAAATGATGCTTTAATGCATCGCGAGGGCTTAAAGGGTTAATTTTTGGATTAACTGAGCATTCACCACAAACTATTGCTGTTTTTTTGTTTGGAACATGTTTGAAAACGTGTGTAATATAAAGTTACGTTTACGTGCGTACTTATTACTTCCATTTGAAAGTTATACGTTAGGTGATCATTCACATTGCTCTGTAAGAGTTATTTCCATGTTGCCGAGAGTCATCTTTAAATTTCGCGTTCGCTACATGTAGCGATCGTCGAATATAAGGATGGATAAAGGATATCGATCCACTATACAGTAGGTCTTTATATACATATAGTGCACTTAAACATGGAAGACTATGTATTTCTACAGTCGACCTCTCCCGCCATTTACTTCTTATCAGCGTACATCGCACCGTTGTAACTCAGAATTATTTTAAATGCATTTAACATTTGAAACCTACATCATCAACCAGATAAAGATTTGCACGCCTGAAGCTACGACACAGTTGATCGAATTCATTGTGATATCACCTCAGCTGATTGTGCCACCCCCCTCCCCCCCCCCCCCCCCACTCATCCGACAGACAGTTTATCCAACGATCACCATAATTGAGCATTGACGAAATTACTGATTAGTGGATTCAGATATGTACTTATCAACCATTAGGACATGTATTCAGCATGGTGAATTTTACATAATTTCGTGTCATTATTCAAGTTACCGTACGTATACATACCGGATGGACGGCTGTTGGTCGACATGCGCAGGTTATGAAAGACAGAGCAAAGCAAAGAATTGTCAAAACTGTGCTGGTCACTAGCACTGCCACCAGACCGATGTTTAATCGCTCTCTTCTACTGATTCTATCCTGAAATCACAACAAATGACAACATTTAGTGGTAAGTTAGTATTGAGAACTTTTAATACAATTCTACTTTGTCAATAAACTTGTTGACCAGGTGATTTTTGAAACAAATAACGTTTTCAATCATGCCAACTTTAACATTCTATATCCCCTTTCATTGTAAAACAATTCGAAAACTGGAATAAGTCACACCAATGTTGATTAGTTCAAAAATATACATCATTGTATGTAGAGAGACATTATTTATCATTTCTTACAAAAAAACGCCAATACAAAATACTAGTATTCGCATCTTGTATTAACCCTTGTCCTGCTGAATTGCTTCAATTGTATTTTTCGTCATTTGAAGCTGGAATTGCTAACGCAATTTCCAGCTTCAAATGACGAAAAATATTACTCAACTAAGCATCTACTAAAAACGATTTTATCAAAATTATATGTTATTTGTATTGATCTAAAACATCCTTAACCCCGTATATATCCGGGTATAGCAGGACAAGGGTTAATCCTGTCCTTTGTGGAGGTAGGTGTTCTTTTCAGCTGTAAGTTATGGACATGGCAACAGATTAAGCCTATAGGTCTACGCCACGAAGTTCAGCGTAGAAGAATTAGCGGTAATTTTAATTAGGGTAAAGTATGTTTAATTAGTTTAGGGAAACCACGTTGATAAAAGCTATAAAGTTTGTGGGCTACAGACACCCCACGTGCAAATCCCCCCCCCCCCCAACTCATCCACACCAACTTTTGTTTTTACACCTTGACATGTCCAAAACACGAAATGAGATGTTAGCAGCAAAAATATAGGAACGAACTTTATATTTGCAGCGCTTATATGAGGGATCCCCAAACCTCTCTAAAATTAGGGGGTAGGATTACGCAAATGTCTATCGTTGCTGTTCTATTTCACCAATCTACACATGCAATATACCATTTAAAAGTGCATCAAATTTCCGTTCAAACGATGTATTGCATGAAACAGTGAATTAAATAGACTCAGACTCGGATTCTTTTATTTGTCATATATTTGTGTACATAACAGAATATATAAGAATATATATTAGGAGGCATAATTCTAGCTGAAGAAAATAATATAAAAAAAAAATATATGACAGTTGAAGTTGATTTGGCGTTGAGATGGCATCCTGTGACCACTGCGGCACTGTGGATTGATACATTATTTTTTACTTGTTGTTTGATATTGTATTACTCAATTTTCCCTAAAGATACCAGATAAGGTTGGACAAGCACCAACACATTTATATCTATATCATTTTGACATGATCATGATGATGTTTTTCATGTTTCTCATGTGTCTACGCCATATTGTATATTGTTCACTATGTTTGAGGGTGGTGTTTCATTTATTTCATAATGTGTTGAGTCGGTTCACAGTCAGGCATTCACAGACAGACATATTCATTCGTCACGATGATGGGGGTTGATCTTGGTGTGTATAGGGTTCGGATTGGTCTTTTTAACTCGCTTAAAGTTAAACACATGTCAGTGAGATTGGGAGTGTGCGGCAACGGTATTTCATGTTCTCTGATATTATCGATTATTTATATCTTGCTTCTACTGTCTGGAGATGTGGAAATCAATCCTGGTCCGTTCATTTCACTGTGGCATTGTAATGTCCGTGGTCTCAACTTCGACATGCATACAGCTTTACTTGCCGATGTGGCACAGAAATTTGATCTTTTAGCACTAACCGAAACATTCCTTAACAGTAATTGTGAGTTAGACCTTCACTTAAATGGTTACTTGCCCATAATCAGACACGATCGTTCGGATAGGCCTGGGGGAGGTGTAGCCCTATACGTCAGAGACAGTCTTGTCGCCGTCAGACGCACCGAGTTCGAACTACCTAGCTTAGAAGCCCTTTGGGTGGAAATTAAATGTAATAAACAACATCTACTGTTGTGTGTGTGTTACAGGCCTCCGAATTCTGGACAAGTATTCTGGGAGAATCTCCAAGATTCCGTAGATATGGCTAAACAAGGGGGTAACGACGAAATTATTATGATCGGTGATCTCAATGCAGATCCGAACTATGCCAACGGACCGAAATTAAAATTCTTCGCAGAAAGTAACAATTTTATAATTAACATTACTCGTCCCACACGAATCACACCCGCGGGTGCTACTATCCTGGACCAAATTCTATCTTCTTCCTCGTTAACTATCACCGAGTGCACAGTCGGATATCCGTTCTATACCAGCGACCACTGCTCAATACCTTGCAACACTTCACTGACATTTAACAATAAAGAATCCTTCACACGAAATGTCTGGGATTTTAAAAACGCCGACTGGGCTGGTCTTCGGGTTTGTCTAAACACACTAAATTGGGAAGCATGTCTAGCGTCTGACAATGTAGATATCTGCGCAAAATTTTGGACTAAAACCTACCTAGAAACTGCAAAGAAATTTATACCTTTTCGATCAGTTCGAATCAGACCTAATGACAAGCCATGGTACTGTAATACATTACGAGCACTGAAAAGGAAACGTGATCGTTTATTCCGGAAAGCTAAACTATCAAAACTAGCCAGTGACTGGGTAACTTACAAACGTTCGCGCAACGAATATGCTCACGAGCTATCGAAATCGGTATCTGAGCATGATAACAAAGTCTTAAACTCGATCAACGATAACAAAACGTACGAAAAAGGCTGGTGGCGAACGATTCGCGTATTCTTTAATGGCGTACATCATAAAATCCCGGCATTACAAACCGACGATGGTTGTGTCTTTAGTAACTCCATGGATAAAGCTAACCTTTTTAATAAAATGTTTTCTTCTTACAGCGAATTAAACGCTGGAAACCGTGTACCGCCCAACTTAGATTTTAGAACGAATGCTCGTTTGCAAGAAATAATTCTTTCTGAGTCAGAGGTTTTAGATATTTTAAAAACACTAAAGACAAATAAAGCTACTGGTCCGGATGAAATAAGTCCATTGCTGTTGAAAAACACTGCAGATGTTATTGTTGGGCCCCTTACTCTATTATTTAACAAATCACTTTCTTCTAATGTTTTCCCTGCTATCTGGAAAATAGCTCACATTACCCCTATATTCAAAAACGGCGATCGCCACTTGTGTACTAATTACCGCCCAGTGTCTTTGTTAAGTATACCAGGAAAAATATTGGAAAAATGTGTATTCAAATATCTGTTTAATCACCTTCGCGATAATAACTTGATTCACAAAATGCAGTCGGGATTTATGCCCAAAGACAGTACCACTCATCAGTTGGTTTACTTGTATCATGTCCTCGGTGAAGCACTTGACAACAATAAGAAAGTTCGTGTGGTATTCGGAGACATAAGCAAAGCTTTCGATAGAGTATGGCATGCAGGTCTCTTAACTAAATTAAGTTCTATTGGTATTACTGGCCAGCTAAATAATTGGTTCTCGAATTATCTGTCTGGTAGGGCACAAAGAGTAGTGTTGGGCAGCGAACAATCTGATCTCATGCCAATCAAAGCTGGTGTTCCACAAGGGTCCGTACTTGGACCGATCTTATTTCTTGTCTATATAAACGATATTGCAGATGAATTGGAGTGCAGAGTTAGCTTGTTCGCTGACGACAACATTCTCTATATTTTTGCCGATACGGTGGACGAATGCGCAAATGTATTGAACAGGGACCTGGAGGAAATGGAAAACTGGGCTTATACTTGGTTGGTGACATTTAATGCCAAAAAGACCTGTGACATGCCTCTTTCGCTACAAACCAGAACAAATATCATTCTTCCTCCATTACATTTTAAGAACGAAGTTATCAAAACTGTAAATTCCCACTGCCACCTGGGTTTAACACTAACATCGAACTTAAAATGGTCGGCTCACATAAACAATATTTGTATAAAAGCAAACAAAAGACTGGCAATCTTAAATAAACTATCTTTTAAAATTAACAGAAAGGGATTAGAACAGCTTTATTTTGCTTATGTCCGACCTATACTGGAATATGGCGACATTGTATTTGCAAACGCTGCTCAAAACGACTTATCTAAATTAGACAAAATCCACAAGCGAGCAGCAAAAATCGTGGCTGGTGGCATAAGAGGAGTCTCTTCGTGCACTCTGTTCAAAGAACTATCCTGGGAAACTCCATCTCAGCGCCGCGAAAACCGACGCATATTAATGTTCTCGGATATCGTGCACCATCGCTCACCCACATATTTACAAGATCTATTGCCGGGTAGTGTAGAAAGTAGAAGTGGTCACAGGTATAACCTACGAAACTCTGACCTCATGGATACTTTCTCCTGCAGAACCGAAACTTTTAAATCTTCTTTTTTCCCGTACTCGACAATATTCTGGAACAATTTGGATGAAAATTTGAAAGCAATTGACGAGAGATCCATTTTAAAGTCAAATCTTGCAAAAAAACGCGTAAATAAAAACAAATATTATCTATTGGGTCCTCGAACAACTAACATTATTCTGGCACGCCTGCGGATGGGATGTAGCGAACTTCGAGTGCATTTAAATTGTTTACACGTCTCCGAATCTACTAAATGCTGTTGCGGCGAAGTTGAGACCACGGAACATTTCTTTCTATCATGTACCTTGTACACCGCAGCCAGAAACGAGCTACAAGACTCAATGAACGGCCTGGGATTGATTTTTAACTGTACTGTAATACTTCACGGCAGTGAAGATCCTAACAACCTGGTCAACACAAATCTCATGGCTGCAGTGGACACGTTCCTACGGTCCAGTAACCGCTTTTCACTCCTTAACAGATAGTGTTTACCATTATTTCTTTCCATTCTTCCCTATTTGAACCCCACACCTCGTCACGCCACCGCCAACCTCTATCAGGCGGTCTATGAGTCTGTCTGTGTGTGCCTGTCTGATGATCCGCTCTTGTTTATAAATCAACATGATAAACATCGCCTCCTCGAGAGGAACCACAATGTATTACCTTTGGGTACTGTTCCAATTGAGAAATAAATATGTTTAAACTAAATATATGACAGGAGACCTTCACTAAGATCCAAGGATCGCTAGCGTGAAGGCCACCTACACATAATCATGTTAATCATGTTAAACATCCTGAAATTAATACAGATTTTGCTTTATTTCCATTAGTTACTTTTAATAAATACATTAATAGGAAAAAGGACTGTTACATTCTGTCACAGTGAATTTTGTTATCATATTATAATATAACATTTGTTTATATGCATACATGCAAACATGCATGCGAAGCCATGTATTAGTGTATACATGTATAAGTGTATACATAATCAAATACACGCCGGCTCACACATACACATATAAATCATCCCGCCCCCCAGAGCTAGAAGGTGCCAAAGTGCCACCTTACATGAGTGGCAGTTCAGCACCCTCCAGCCCCAAGGGGGCGATCCATACACACACACACACATATATATATATATATATATATATATATATATATATATATATATATATATATATATATATATATGAGCATGCACATCCATACATTATATATACACGCATGTACACCGCATATATACACGCATGTACACGCATAATCACATGTACCTACACGCGTACATATAACACAATGATTATTTCAAGTATTTAAACAAACATAACATCTAGGTATGTTGCACTCAACTACATAGCTATCAAGGAAAAAACGTTTACAATATAATATCAGACCTGGCAGGCTTTGTGAATACAATTTACATTTAATATTAGGTGGACAATTATTCATGGTTGAAGCTATACTATATTGAACACAATTTTTAGCAAAATCATGTCTAACTCTAATCTTGCGTAAATCACAATTTCTGGTTCCATAACGATGATCATTTTCTTGAAACATTAATGATTGAAAATAAAAAGGCAAAATTCCTTTGATATACTTAAAAAATAATTTTATTTTATTCATTGTACATATATCTTCTATTTTAAGAATACTAATAGCTTTGAACAGTGGATCGGTATGTGCAAACAACTTGCTACCAGTAATTGCTCTTAAACATTTTTTTGAAGAAGCATAATTCTACCTGACTGGTATCCCCATGCTAAAATGCAATAATTTATATGAGGTAATATTAGTGTATTATAAAGGATCACCAAGATATCAAAAGGGATGACATGTTTTGTTAATGTTTAATCCAAAAAATGAAAAATTATCAACAACTTGTAT
This sequence comes from Flabesymbios commensalis, assembly GCA_964017125.1. Lineage (NCBI taxonomy): Eukaryota > Metazoa > Annelida > Polychaeta > Terebellida > Flabelligeridae > Flabesymbios > Flabesymbios commensalis. The sequence continues at coordinate 45,716 of CAXHKU010000319.1, forward strand.
GATGTTTTCATCAATCGTGAGTTCTGGAATTGCTACTGTTCTTTGTGGTTGTCGAAATACCATACATTTCGATTTGTTCACATTTATAGACAATTTATTTAACTTTAACAATAATGATAGTTTTTTTAATTCCCCATTTATCATATTTTTATAATACACATCTAAATCAACAATTAGTGTTGTATCACCAGCAAATTAAATAAAGAATAATATATCACTGCATTTTACAAAATCATTTACTTATATTAGAAATAACGGCGGACCGAGTATTGATCCCTGTGGAGCACCAGCTTTTATTCCCATCAAAATCTGTATCTTCAAGTGAGACATATTGTTACTTATGAGTCAAATAATTTTTATGTAATATATTGGAAAGACCTTTGACCCCATAGAACTCCATCTTAGCTAGTAAAATACTATGATCTATGATGACAAATATACAAAAATCCCTACAGGGATATGGTCATGGTCCATAGAGTGAATTATTTTATCTATAAATTCTAGTGCAGCCAATTCCGTAGAGTGATTTTCCGAAATCCATATTGACTTTTATATAACAATTTATAACGATCAAAGTATTGTATTAATTGATTAAAAATTACTCTTTCAAAAATCTTAGACTGAAGATAACAAAGAAATCGGCCTGTCATTTGTAAAAAGTCCATCATCTCCTTTTTTATACAGTGGAACTACCTTCGAGATTTTTAGGTTATCTGGAAAAAATACCGGTATTTAACATTTGATTTATTATTAAAGATAGTGGTTTCGATATAATTGGCATACTAGCTTGTATTACAGTCTTCGATATACCATCTCTTCCACTACTCATCTTTGAATTCAGTTTTAATATAATAATGTTAATATCATCTTCAGTGACCGGCGTAAAATTAAATGAAGTCTCACATGGTGATGTGAGATAATCTTTATATGACTTGTTTGGTGGAGTAACTATATTTTCAATACATTTTGTTCCAATATTTACAAAGAAAATGTTAAATTGATTCGCAATTTCAAAACTATCAGTAAGAAGTTGAGCGTTTAATTTAACCCATTAAAGCCGAACTTTTTAAAACAGAGCCTCCTAGTCGAAAATATAACACATTGCTACGATTGGACCATTAATACTATTCTAAATTTGAATTTTTTTAATGTTTTTTTCTTAAAGTGGTTTCTCGGACAGCAATTTTTTTTGCCATTGGGCTTTAGAGGGGTAAATGAAATGTGTTTATTGTGACCCACGAGTAGTATCATACATATGTATTTTATTTCATATTGAGACTAGGGGGGTGTTTCCAGACCCGCAAATACACGGTTTTACGTGAAACATGTAAATTCTAGAGACCACAAGTTGAAACTGAGCCTTATTGGCTTCTCACGGATGAACTGCTTTGTGCCATGTTTACCAAAATAAGGTATCAGGGTTTCGTCAATGCTGAAATCCTCAGCCATATCTGTCTGCTTGAAAACTCCAGTCAACTCTCCAAGTATCGGTCGAACCTTGTAGTAGGCCTATCTGTCACCTAACAAATTAGTATTATCTCTAAAATAAAGATCACTTATGATAACATCGAACCTGTTCTACCTCAGAGAATCAGAGACCAGAGAATTGTGAATATCAGCTCATTCTGACCAATAAAACCGGCTATATGGTAGTCGGCTATATCCAGACAGAAGCATGATGCCTAACGATGTTAGAGCCTCCATCTTATCTACACCGAGGCTTATTTCCTTTTGCTGAGAATATAGGTTGTACTCCCACTGCATGTTATCAACCAGATAGTGGGGGAACATTGAGAGAAATACGGTCCCAGGAGATTTAACATTCTCTTTTAATAAATCTTGTACATTTCATACACATCTTAATGACACCATCTACTTCCTCGCTTTCTGAGCTGCTTTACAGTAGTTGGCTTATCCCTCGCAGCGTATTCAAACATGGAGATGATATAATTCATCATATATCATAAACATATCAATCAAAGACACCATAAGTGCCCACTGGCAAATTTTCTTGCCAGTACCTACATTTTCAATTGCAATGTCTTCCTAGTATATGTCATTTAGCAGACAAACACTTGATAATAGCAAAGGATGGAAATGTGCTTAACATATCAGCATGCCCGGGGATTTAGTACCAGACAGTCTACATAATAAAAATAATGTATTCCGTTGCATGATTTTACAGAATGGTTTATTACTACAGACTGCAATACCGTGTATTATCCCACTGGCAATTTTTTTTGCCATGTAAATTATTAGTCTTTTTATGCGCATGTATGAATCTTTTTTCAGTATTACAATTACATGGTGAAAATCACCACACCTGACAGTTTCTTTATGAATATTGACTTACTTACTACAAGATATGTAATAAACTACTTATTGGTATTTTCCACGACTATGAAGTAGCATTCTGGAAGTACTATTTTCCGACAAACTTGAGCGTTGCTAAGCGTTGGTATCAACTATCAATTGCATAAAATGTTGTTAACCAAGACGACAAGTGAGTTTACAACGGGTTCCAGTCGTGTAGCCTTTTGAAATATTTTTTTTATCGTGACGTCACACAAAAACGTCACTGGCAAAAAAACTTGCCAGTGGGCTTTAATGGGTTACTTTTCGGAAAATTGTTTTTTTTGTTTTTGTTTTATTTAGAATATTAGTTATATTTTGCCATGCAGTTTTCATATCACCTATAATATTTCTAAAGCATTTAGCATAGTAATTATTTTTTGCACTTCTGATACTTTGTCTGAATATTTTATTATAGTTCCTTAAGTTCGTTTTATATGTAGTGGGGATGTAGATCGAGTTTGTCTGTATAAATTGTTTCTAAATTTTAGGGATTTTATAATACCTTTTGTAATCCATTCCGATTTGTTATGCTTATATTTATTAAATTTTACTGTTTATTGTGGAAAGTGTTTATTCTTTACAGTTTGTATAATATTATTTAATTCATTATAATTGTCATTAGGATTAGCTAAGGGATTTAAATCTAGATTTTCTTGCAAATTTATCGATAGCAAGTCATTCTTAAATGCCAATTTATTTTCCTGGGTCTGTTTACATATATAAATTGACCGAGGTGGTTTCATATAGCGAGATTTCAAGTCCAAACATGTAAAATATGGTTGATGGTCAGAAAACTTACGAATCATTATACCAGAGGTAGTGTTTGAAGATCGTGCAGATATTTTATATAAAAAAATATCAATTAGTGTGCCATGTAAATCAGAAAATCTGGTAGGGAATGTAATGAGTGGTATGAAACCTTGAGCAGTAACAGATGTAAAATAATTTCCAACCTTTTCTCTATTATGTACATCCAAAAGATTTATATTAAAATCACCGGCAATTAAAATCTCAGGCTCTCAATTTTCTAAATAGTCTAAAGCACCAGTGAACTCTCGAGTAAATATATCATAATCATTAATAGTATTCCGGAGAGGTCTGTATAATTACCTAGAATATTTTTTTTTTGCTAATGTACCTCCCGATATTTCTACTAATTGGCTTTCCCATATATTTGAGTGTTCTCTATACATACGTTAGAACATTTTTTTCATTTCAAAATAATCAAAATCTAAAACGAAACAAACTAGTCAACATGGCCAATGGAAACAACCTAATAAAACATAATTATTGGCCATATCTATATTTGACCTATGTTTTGAACATTGCTCAGAATATTGTTTGGATATTTGTTTTCAGGTTTGTTTTTACATAATATGGGTGTGCTGAATTCAAATCTTTCGGAAGTCTATATTTAGTGTCCTTCACCTTTGAATAAGCACAACAAAAATGGCCGCTAAAACCGCATTTTTTTCTATATGTTTGTTGCATTGATAGTACAATTCTTTATTTTATAATTGTTGTCAACTATGATGAGTGAATATCTTGAAAATATCGGAGGATTAAATAACAATTCATTATGTAATATTTTGAATACAAATGATGATAATGACATTAATCAGGATAATGTAAATCACATGACAATTCGTCATTCTCTTCACATAGATGATGAAGCATTTTAATCTTTTTTAAAAAAATAAACATAATGGTTTTGCTGCTATCAGCACAAATATAGCAAGTATCAGATCAAAGTACGACGAATTGCTAATATTGACACAAGAATTATTTGATTATGATTTTAAATTTGATGTTATTTGTATCCAAGAAAGTTGGCTTGGGGAAAATAATGATCCCTTATTTTACAGTCTTGGTGGCTACATGTGTATTTCCCATCAGAAAACGGGCAGTTCAAATGGTCGACTAATGATTAATTTAAAAAATGAATATTCTTATAAGGTTCCGAATCCTCCCGAACATTCAAATATATGGGAAAGTCAATTAGGAGAAATATCTGGAGGTACATCAGCAAAAAACATTATTTTAGGCAATATATACAGAAAAACTGTGAATGATTATTATATATTTTTCCCGAGAGTTCACTGGTGCCTTAGAATATTTAGAAAACTTAGGACCCGAAATTCTTATCGCAGGTGATATAATATAAATCTTTTGGATGTACACACTACAGATGTGGTTAGAAATTATTTTACATCTGTTACTGCTCAAGGTTTCATACAACTCATTACATTTTCTACTAGATTTTCTGATTTACGTGGCATACTAAATGATAATTTCCTATATAAATTATCTGCGCGATCATCAAACACTATCTCTGGTATTATGATTTGTAAGTCCTCTGATCGTCAACCATACTTTACCTGCTTGGACTTGACATCTCACCATGTGAAACCACTCCGATTAATTGATATATGTAAAATATACTGTCATTTAAAAATGACTTGCTACCAGCTAATTTGCTGGATAATCTATATTTAAATCCCTTAGCTAATCCTAATGATAACGAGTTATGAATTTTATTTTTATTTTTTCCTCGATTTTTGGAACGATTTAGATTAAAAAATTAAAATAAGAAAAAGTTTTTTGAATTTAATAAAATTTGAAAAAAAATGTAAAAAAATGTCGATTTTTTTTTGAGTTTTTTTCTCGAATTCAAAAAAAATGGATTTAATTTTTTTTTAGTTATCGATTTAGATAACGAATTATTATCCTAATAATATTATCCAAACATTTTCCACAGAAAACAATAAAATATAATAAATATAAACATAAAAAATCTGAATGGATCACAAAAAGTATTATGAAATCAAAAAAATCAGAAACAACTTATATAGACAAATTAGATCACCGCTAGATCCAGTGATAAATACTTATAGAACAAACTTAAGAAACTATAATAAATTACTTAGACAAAGTATAAAAAATGCAAAAAATAATTACTATACTAAATGTTTCAGAAATATTAAAAGTGATATGAAAAGTGCATGGCAAAATATAAATAGTGTTTTAAATAAAACAAAAGCAAATAAACAATTTCCAGATAAATTTTAACTAGCCGCTCAACTACTCACTGATAAAAATAAATCATATAAAGATTATTTCACACCACCATGTCAGACTTCATTTAATTTTACGCTGGTCACTGAAAATGACATTAACATTATTATATCAAAACTGAATTCAAAGATGAGTAGTGGAAAAGATTGTATATCGAATAGTGTACTAAAAGCTATTATGCCAGTAATAATAAAACCACTAACTCTAATAATAAATCAAATGTTAAATACCGGTAAACTACTTGAAAATTGCGAAGGTAGTACCTCTTTATAAAAAAGGAGATGATGGACTTTTTTTACAAATTACAGACCAATTTCGTTGTTACCTTCAGTCTGTAATATGTTTAAAAGAGTGATTTTCAACCAATAATTACAGTATTTTGATCGTTATAAATTGTTATATAAAAGTCAATATGGCTTTCGTAAAAATCACTGTACAGAATTGGCTGCTCTAGATTTTAAAGATGGACAATGGCCATATCCCTGTGGGCATTTTGATAGATTTGTCAAAGGCCTTTGACACCATAGACAATAATATTTTACTAGCTAAGTTGGAGTTTTATGTAGTCAAGGGTCTTTCCAATGAATTATTTGAAAATTATTTGACTGATAGGCAGCAATATGTCTCACTTGATGAAAAAAGTTCGATTTTTTTTTAAAAAAAGGGTGTTCCACAGGGATCAATACTAGGTCCACTTCTTTTTCTAATATATGTAAATGATTTGGTAAAATGTAGTGATAATTTTTATTTATTTTTTTCGCTGAAAATACAACATAAATTGTAGATTTGGACGTATATAATAAAACTATAATAAATCGTGAATTAAAAAACTATGATTATGGCTAAATCTAAATAAATTGTCTATAAATGTGAACAACTCTAAATGTATAGTATTTCGACAACCACAAAAAAAGTAGACATTCCAGAATTTAAGATTGATGATAACGAAATAGAAGTTGTTGACACTTTGTTTTATTTCTTGGTTTAAATATTAATAAAAACTCAAGTTGGAAAAATCATATTGATTGTATCAGCATTAAAATTTCTATAACAATTGGTATTATGAAAAGGTTAAGACATGTCATCCCTTTTGACATTTTGGTTATGCCAAATAATACTTTAATATTACCTCATATAAACTATTGCATTTATATGCATGGGATATCAGCCAGATAAAAAATAGCTTCTTCTGAAAAAATGTTTACGAGTAATTACTGGAAGCAAGTTTTTTGCACATAGTGATCCACTGTTCAAAGCTATAGGGTTTCTTAAAGTAGAAGATATATTTGTAATTAATAAAATAAAGTTATATTTTAAATATATAAAATAAATGTTACCTTTAGTATTGCAAGAAAATGTTCATTGTTATGGAACAAAAAATAGCGATCTACGTAGAATTGGGGTTTCACATAATTTTGCTAAAAACTGTGTAGTACAATATAGTATAGCTTCTACCATAAATAATTGCCCATCCGATATTAAATGTAAACTCTATACTCATAGTTTGTCAGGACTGATTTGGTATTGTAAACTGTATTTTATTGACAGTTACGTAATTGAATGCAATAGGCAGGTTCCACGATAATGTGTACCATAACGTTAGCATTATTATGATTGCAAATTACATTTTATTGTTTTAGTATACGAAAGAGGAAATAAGTGTGCTAAAAGGTTACTATACTGCCATATAGTGTACAAAATTTCTGTGATAGAGAAAAAACGTGAAAACTTAAAATCAATAAAACGTAGTGAAAAACATGTCATATCAAGAGTATAAAACCTACTTTGGCGACATGTCATGTTTTTCTACATCGTTTTTGTCAACATTCTTTAATTAATTTAGCTAGCATTATGCTGCATCATAAAACAATATATCAAATTATGATTATTGAAAGTCTATTTTAACACGAGGCATTTTTTGACAAAAATATGGATGTTTAAAATTGACACTTAAAACGTGATTTTGTACATCAAAGATGTATTCATCACGTTAGCAAAATGAAAAGTCTTCGTACGTCAAAACTATTTACACCATTAATATGAACTTGAGCAATTGACCAGGTGATTGGTTTGTCTACTAAAATACATAACACAAAATGTTAAAATAATCAATGTCTAGATATAGTGGCATCTATTTTTCCGTCACGGAACTCGCTGTCCTATTTTGCGTAACAATAGCACTACAGTTTATCCACTGTACAGCAACAGATTTGTATACTAGCTGCCCATGTGACATGGTTTTGATATCTGTGGCTATTGCCTGCACGTGTTAGTTCAGAAAAATACAGCTAAGTGGTAGGCATGTTTGTAAAATGGATTGGTCAAAATTTACGTCACCATCTCTGTGATTAATCAGAAAGTAACGTTAGCATTTTGGTTTGGTAAATTTGACAATTCAAGCCTGCTAAGTGCCCAGTTTGTACCTCTGAACATGCCATTCCCATAGAAAATGAAATAATGTATCTCATTACAGCGAATGTAATGCTTTGTACCAGTCAAGGCTATAATTAAACACATTTGTGTTTGTGTTGCTATCGTTTGTGAATACTGGACAAACCTCACACCAGCGTTATATTTCTTGGATGTTTTTCACTGTGAGCGTTATGTTATTTGGATGTTTTTCACTGTTAACGTTATGCTATTTGGATGCTTTTCACTGTGAACGTTATGTTAATTGGATGTTTTTCACTGTTAACGTTATGTTATTTGGATGTTTATCTAATTGGATGTTTCTTACTGTTAACGTTATGTTATTTTGATGTTTTTCACTGTGAACGTTATCTTATTTGAATGTTTTTCACTGTGAACGTTATGTTAATTGGATGTTCCCACTGTGAACGTTATGTTTTGTGGATGTTTTTGCCTGTGAACGTTATGATATTTAGATGTTTTCAATGTTATGGTTACAAAAAATTTGTAGGCATATTGGTGATATTCTACTTCATAAACATGATTAAATTAAAGTAGTTTGTATTTATTTGAAGAGCGCATGTTGAGACATTCCATCTATAGAAATTAAAGAGCACTTGAATCTTGAACACACAATTGTTCTGAAACAATCTATGTGCATGTTAATTGCAAAAAGGCCAACCTCTTTAAGCGAAAAGTTTATCAATTTTTTGTAATTATGAAAAAACAAACATCTACCACTCATAAAAATAACAGTTCAAACGAAAAGTAGCCAAATTGATCAATAGCCATACCCAGAACAAACTGTTTAGGGATGTGTGGGACGTGATGCAGTAAATAAAGCGTAGAATTTTGCAATTTTCGCTGCATGCCTGCCTTGCGAGTTTAAAGCTCGCTTGGTGCATAATTTTCAGAGAAATATCAATGTTTCTTCTCTCTCATTGATGTGTCAATGTTGTGCCCCCACATGCTTCATTTCACTCAGGTGTGGATGAGTAGGATTAACTGGTTGGATAGAGATGAAAAATATATTCGATAATAAAAAAAATCAATAGCGCAAAACGTTTGCAGTGATGTATGCTCTCCGGGGAGTTGAAATGGTACATCATTTAGGCCTAACAGGTCCAATGACCAGGGATTATATGATGTAAGTTGCCATGTAGCCTGTAGGCATATGATGAGCTGGATATGTGCGCCAAATAAATATATCATATTATTATTAGATACTATTATGTGAAGTAGGGCCTACATGCTAACGTGATTACGTACAGATGTACGTCAAAGACAGCTTAAAACGTCACGTTAGCATTTTGGTTTTTACTAAATCAACATTAAACAAAAAAATATTAAGCAAAATCAAGGTGATAATATGGTACTTTGTGTTACTATATGTGATTTTCATGTATCGGTGACACGTGAATTATTTGTGAGTGACTGTTATTAAAACAAGAACATTTCTCTCTATTTTCCATTGCAAGACTGCACGAATAAATGTTTTTCGAATTTATCAAAAACATGTTGTTTGTTCATTCTACAAACATATTGAAACGTCAAAATTATCATTTAGACTATTTTATTTTAAGGTCCATTCAGTAGGTTGGTGGTACACATTATCGTGGAACCTGCCAATATACCTAGATGTTATGTGTGTTTGAATATCTGATATATCATGTGTTCATACGTGGATATAATATGATCCTTATGTATGCATGGCTACGTGCATGTTTATGTGTGTGTGTATATGTATGTGTATATTTGTGTATATATATTATATATGTATGTATGTATGTATATGCGTATGTACATGTATGCATGTGCGCAAGTAATTGTATATGTATGTGTATGCATAATATAAACAAAATCATTATATTATATTATGATAAAATGTTTCATTGTGATGATTATTTCTTTTTTATAATAAATGTATTTATTGGGAAAGAAATTATGACAACTACCTTATAACTTAACGACTGTTATACCTAGGTGGCCTTCACGCTAGCGATCAATAGATCTTAGTGAAGGTCTCCTGTCGTACATGTTGTGTTTATAATATTTGTGATTTTCTGTTCTTTATTTTGACTATTATGTCCAGCATGTATGACAAATAAAAAAGTCTGAGTCTGAGTCTGTTGTAATGTGCCGGACTGAATTTCTTCTGGCAGCCCCAGCTTTGGGAAAGAGGACTGCACCTATCCGGATTATGATCCATATTGAGATTTGTGTCAATCCAGTTGGGACTAAAAGTCAGCCAGCTTGGTTTAACTTACGACTGCATACAGCAGTGCCCAGTGTTCAGACTAAGTACTACTGCTGCAAGTGAGCTTATGTGTTTCTTATTTTAATTCCCCGAAATGTATGATATTCCCATAGAAGGGGAAAGGCGAGGTTCAGAAAGACTCCTGCGGGGTCGAAACGCGTGCAGTCGGTTGCTTTTCAGGACACCACTGAACAGTGTTTAGTAAACGCTCAACCAACGTGTGTCAACATTCATATACGTTCAAACTAAGGTCAGGAGTTCGAACTACATTTATTACTACAGTTACCTCTTATAATTACGATTAATACATTTAACTACGTACTAGTTAAGTCTATTAAGTTAAGTAATATGTGGACAAATATGTGAACCTGCAGCCGTCACCACGTTCAACTACATGTGTAACCATCAATGTGCCCGTAACTTATACATGTTGTACGCTACCTCATCTTCCCGACTATTTTCTTGGCTTGCGAACCATCCAGTTTGAGGATCTCTCGCCACTTGTGTATGAGCCCAGATTGGAAATATAACAACCAGCCATGTAATTACTGATAACACAATCGTGGTCACAACCTGAAAGTTAAACAAAATGCTGCTACGAAATATTGCTGACCAGACACAGCTATTAAAACAAAATACAATGTGAAACAATAAATTACAGTACAAAAACTTTACCCGCGACACTAAGAAGGGGTCAAATTTCACCGAGCTGCTGAATCCGAGACAATAATATTGACATTTCACTTTAGCGCAAAATTAAAAAAAACTGCTGTACATTTCTTTAAATTTGTCAAATCAAGATATATAATATGCCTATAAACAGATAATATTCAAAATGTTGACATAGTTCCAAACTGATTAAATTATGTACACCTGTATGTGTATGTTAACCCTTATAGTACTAAATTAAATCACTTAAATTTTCACCCACTTGAAATTGTGTCTTGCTACCGCGACCCACAACTTCATTGAAATACCTCGTATTTATTTAATTTGAGGTCAAACATTTGCAAATCCTGATATTTGAACAGTCATTTCATTCCCGATGACAGTGATTTAACGTGATAATACCACAGATTATACATGGCTATGGTCGTGCCTAGCACTGAGAGGGTTAGGTCATATGTTAAGATTCCCACGTGGAGAATATGTCAAATACTCACTGGACACAAGCTTTGAATTGTTGCAGAGCAAATCATGAATGATCCCACCAAAATAAATTGTAAAATCAAACATATTAACGTCAAATTACACTCAATCAAGCATTTCTGAACACTTTTTAAAATCTGCACTATACGCACTAACTCGATATCATCTCGAGATATGTCTCGCTACTGCGACCAGCAAATTCAAGGGACGGAAACATACCGGGATTTTCTTAATTAGATAATCATGATAATTGATGTATAATTATGTCACAACGACATGTTCTGCTAATTTTTAGTCTACTGATAAATAATTGCTAGCAAAACTAAGATCGAAAATGTAGCCACGTTTTGGGCTGGGTGGAGTTTAAATAAAATAAATAACATAACAATTTCGTCCAAATACAGGGATTTTTAAACAAGGGCTCCGATTGTAAATATATCGGGGCTTGACAATGTTGAGACATTTTAGAATTCGAAAAAGGGGTAGGTCAGGACCCCTCTGATGCACACACCATTCCCCCCTTGATCCGCAATGAAACATAGTAGAAGTTCATGTGCAGAGGTTTGAGGCGCAGCCCCGACAGTTAAGCGTCACCGTCTTCTGATTGCAAGACCTGGGTCAGGTTACCACATTTAGCCAGTACAATCTAAACAATATAGGTTCTACAGAAGGAACCCTTCAGTACTATTAAAATGCAATGGTAATAGTACTGAAGGGTTCTTTTTAAAGAACCTATATTGTTTAGAGTGTATGGAAACCGAGTCACTGCCGGTCCTTGGCCAGGAGCTGTCGTGGTGACGGGCCAGAATCTGTAGTGTTTCGATATGCCAGCAGAGTTTGTAATACTGTGGTGATACATAAGCCTACTTTGTTTATAAATTCAAGATGTCCGCCATCTTATTTGTAGATTATTAAATTAGGCCAAACGCCTCATAATTTTGAAACAGTTATGACATTTCAAAATACACCAGAATTAAATTAGTCATACTGAACAGTTGTATTCACGATGATAGCAGAAACATAGTTCAGATAATCATCTTGGTGTTTCGAGCTGACGTCAGTCAATGCATTTTTTAGATTGTTTTTTTAACATGTTTAATGTAACTAATATTATTATTTTCTTCTCTATACATACTGTCACTCATTATGTAATTACTCGGTTTCTACGCTTTCCAGAGGGTTTTTTTGCTATATGCAGTAGCTATTTTATCTCTGGTTTTGGTGCGAGAAACTTAAAAATATCATGCCAATGCTGTTTAACTGTAGGTTATTTTAAATAGTTATCATGCATATTTTATTTAACCTGTGTTTGTTTTAGTATATAATGTCGTTTGATTTTAACATGTTTAAGTTAACTTAGCATGCATATTTTACCGAACTAATCCTGTTGTATATAGTCTTGTACATATGTTCATTTTAATGACGCATAAGTCTGCATAGACTTACCGTCGTCAATAAATATATATCTATCTATCTATTAAATATGACCGCCATCTGATTTGCAGCTTGTCAATTAATGGCAACAGTTTGGAACAAATGAACTGAATAACTACTTCTTGGAGTCCATTCGGTGCTTTTGATGGCATCTAGCATAATTATAGCATGGTTCAATTGATTAAAGTAATGATTAACTGTAAATTATAGCTGTAAATTGAAATAAAAATATAGGCAATTGGACACCGGCACAGGAAAAGATGATGTAAGTTGTGACAATGATACCTTGAAATAAGATCACATGGTGTTAGGATGAATTTTACACCAACTTCGTGACGTACGATATATGTTTTTTTCATACCGCTAAATATAAAATCTTTCAATAAATGTATTAAAAATAAAAGACAGAAATATACGACGGGCCAAAAAGAGAGAAGAACAACACAATTCAATCTATATATTATGATTCTCAGAGATTGAGTAAAAAATTCACGCAAAACAGTTTGAAATGCATCGAGTAGATCCCGAACGAAAGTCTATTTCAACAAATCCAATAAAAGCATAGTTAGTATTACTTGATCTCATACTCACTGGTTGTGTTTTACCACCTTGTTTGCAAAGTACCATTTAGAGGGTCCGCGTAATTAGATAGGCGGTGGCCCTAGGGTTGTGGTTAGCACCGCTGCCTTTAGCGCTAGAGTTCGGGATTCGTTTCCCGGTCTCGGCGGTTTGAAAAGAACAAAAATGTTTCTTCCCCATTTACTCGTAAAACTCATTATTGTGGGGAGCTGCCGTGACCGAAAGGTAGCGTGCTCGGCTTCAGACCTCCAGGGTTTGAACTTAAATTCCTGTGACTGGAGGGCAGTGTCATCTCACTCATCTCACCATCCTCAGCAGATTATCTTGGCCTAATTTAGCCTCTATGTGCACAAAAGTGGCCTAAAACCCGATTCATTTTATTTCACTTGCCTCATACTCATACTCATACTCAGGATTTTCAATCAGAAGTACCTGTGCCCGTGCTTCAGGATTTCAACCAGCCATATATTTGCTGTGCCTGTGTTAAAAAGTAAAGACACGGTACAGGTTTGTGATATTTGAAGGACTTAAAAAATATAATAGACAAAAAACACGGTTAGAAAAACGAAATCAAATATGCGAGTATTCTTACATTTCCTTAGTTTAAAAGGAGAACACACAGTGTAGGTCACCTGAAACCCCCCCCCCCCTCCAAATAACATAATAATATGTAAGCTTTATTTTTGTGTCGTTGAGAAAAAACGAGATGACAATAGGGATTATGAACCTAACAGTTGAAGGACTTTTCAGGCCGGCATTGACAGGCACTTGAAAGGGCACAACTATCAAAAATCTATTGTAAATGCCCATACAGGTGATGAGGCGCAGGTTTAGATAATTGAATAAAAAAGGATAAAATCAATTCGCCAAATATAAAAAGGGCCCCTACAGTTGAAGCAGTTGACAAAATATGGGGAAGGTGGACTCGGGCTTAATGAATGCTGAAACGTTACAATACACATTATGGTGGATCAAGTGTGCACGATTCGGCATGCGTACTAATCAGGACGTTACAGTACACATTATGGCAGATAGCGTGTGCACGATTCGACATCCGTGCCAATCAGGACGTTACAGTACACATTATGGTGGATTGCGTGTGCACGATTCAACAAGCGTGCCAATCAGGACGTTACAGTACACATTATGGTGGATCGCGTGTGCATGATTTGACATGCGTGCCAATCTGGGGAAGCCTGAAGCAGATAAAGGAGAAAGATGAACTCGAATATAATAAACAAAACACATATAATATATACACCTACACACCAATATTCTTGAACAATATCCGATTTGAATACTAAATAAAAAGTTTAGCATATAATTCAATATATTCATTAGGCGATTGTTTTATAAATTCGTTTTGTATTTGATCTAGGCCGCAGGTCTTATTACATTTGATAGAATTATTAACTTTATTGATCTCGTCATGTGTAATAGCACTATCTAGTATAGGGTCAGGTGTGACACTTACATGTGATCGATCAATCATTACAGTACTGTCATGTGTTGCTGCGTGTAGTTTTGCAAAAAAATTATGTAAAATATCTAATGAAACAAGCTTTAGAACGTTTAAATCACTCTGACGGTTTGATATATTCCAATATTCTTAAGGGCTGGTAGACTTTAAAAATTTCTTTTCTTCACCATATTGGTTTTGTATTGCTCAAATGCAAAATCTGATTCTTAAGAATTTGTGAGCTGTATTAGCCTCAAGCATATTTGCTAGGTTATTTAATGAATGTTTTTTTATATAATTTTTTAAACTTAAAATAATGTATTTTACGTTTTTCCTCGCCAGCAGCATTAGGTCTATACCACGTTCTGTGAGGGAGAAATCTTGAACGTTGCTTCTTTTCTTTATGTCAAGATGATGACGAATATCTTTGACATATAATCTAACGTTGTATACATGCGTGAACTATCTGTGTTGATCAACACCTCTTTAAAACCACTAACACTTTCAAAATTTCAGTTAGGTCTGCCAGGTAAATCTCATCTTCACACTGTCATGTGATTTGTGGCACGCAATCCGGATTTGCAATCTGCCTGAACACAGACTGGACTCGTCAAGATGGGTATATCTTAGTCAGGGTGCCACCCAGGTATAACCAGTTTCGAATGACAAAGTTTTTTTACACTGGATTTCGCATCATTAGCACCTCTATAATGAAAGTCAGGCGGATAGCAAGCGAAAATTCTCGAGCCAACTGAGAAAACCAAGATTGTCGCCAAGATGGCCACCAAGATGGCCACAACCATAATGATAAAACCTAACTTTTGAACTTAGAGTGTCATGTAATACAACTTTTCATAGTAATGCACACCAGCAGTCCATTTCTGGCATTGAATTTGTAATTATAGTGCACAGATTCAAGATGGCCGCCAAAATGGCCGCCATTTTACAGAAAACGCCAATTTTAAATATTGAAACTAGAATGTCAAGTGGCACCACTATTTAGTAGCTATTGACATGGTTTGTATCACGAATTAAGGTGGATTTTACATCTTTAGGACCTCCATAATGAATATCACAGCGGATAGCAAGCAACTATCCTTGAGCTAACTGAAAAATCCAAGATGGCCGCTGCCGCATAATAAAACTTAACTTTTGAAACATTTGACTCAGAATATCAAGTAATACCACTTTTCTCATAGTAATGCACACCAGCAGTTCATTTCTAGCATTAGTTTTTGTCCTTACAGTTGACAGATAGGAGATGGATACCAAAATTCATTCTTCAGATTCACTGTGGTTAAGCGGTGGAGGTAACTGGAGTTACCATTAGCGAAAAATGGCTGACACGGCTACCGATTCGTTTACATTTTCATCTAGTTTGTGCAGTTTAACATTTTCCTTTGCTCTATCGATTTGCAAGTGGAATAATATCATTTAATTGGACAAAATGCACATTATGTTAGCTTCAAATTGTCGATAATTTACTCGTAATCGGTAAACTAAATTTGTTCAATAAGAATGGTAACTGTCATGTGTCAATTCCAGCTGTTACTGGTAACTGCAACTTCAGTGGGTGGTAACTGTCGGTTTCAATGAGTGGTAACTGTCGCTTCCTATTATAAAATGTATATTATAAAACAACTTTAGTAATAGTTTACATGATCGTGAAGTTGATAATGATGCGTCCTGACTTTTATTTTAATTGGTACCGTATACAGTATCACAGTAAGGGGCGCTGTACTATATTATCAGGGCCTAGTATATAAGAGACTGGATGCATATATGTCTGTACTCATAGGCGTAGGCGGCGATCCAATACTGGATTAACATTAATATGCTATGGCTTACTTTCAAACACCGGGTCGTTATATATGTGTGATACTAAAAACAACATTTCGGAAATATTTATTTTTATTTTTAAAGAATACTATATTTATTTTAAATTATTTAGGTACTTATAGTCAGGTAGCTTAGCATCAAATTTTAGGCTTATCGTTATCGGGCACATAAAAGCCCTATTTTTTTAGGCTCAGTGGCGTATCCTGATTAAAGTTAGCCTAGGAGCCCAACATAATTTTCTACTTAAGACGCCGAAAAATGTCAACATCCAAGGTGATATGGCCGCCACTTGTACATGATGAAACAATAAAATAATAATATTTTTGACAGAATTGATGCAGATTCTTGATCTTGGTGTGTAGCATAAGAGTATAAGAGTTTTAGATATGCCTGACATAGTGATGTAGTCGGAAAGTACTTCAGACATTGGATTGTTATTAAAATCCAAGATGGCAGCTATTTGTGCAAGATGAAACAGTAAATTAGTATCATTTTGTATAAAATAGAAGCAAAATCAAAATTTTAGTGTGTACCATAAGGTTTCAAAGCGTGTCTGACATAGGGCTGTGGCCAGAACGTACTTTAGTTATTGCATTGCGATTAAAATCCAAAATGGCTGCCATTTGATCAAAATCAAAACAATAAATTGATATATTTTGATAAAATAGTAAGAGCTTCACGATTTCGATGTATGCCGTCGGTTTTCCAGGTATGCCATATCTAGTTGTGCAACCAGAGGGTAGCTCAACATTTTATTGTGGATAAAATTGAAGACGACCGCCATTTGACAAAGTCAAATAAAATTCGTGTCAAACATTTTTTTTATAATGTTTGCTAGAATAGAAGGAGATTCATGACTTTAGTGTCTACCATAGGATTTTCTTATACACATCACCTGGTGGCATTATCCAGAAACCATTTTAGACAATTCATATTCCAGAAACCAAAATGGCGGCCATCAGACACACAATATCGGCAACAGAGGAGGAGTAGGAAGCCGAATTGGTAACCACATGGGTCATATGGCCGTGACAGGAGAACACATATCTTTATCTTTTGGTAATAATAGGCCTACCGCTTCCCTGTCATGGCCTTCTGGTGGCCATTTATTTGTTTAAAGACCGCCATCTTGGTATATATAATGTCTAAAATTATGTTTGCCAGTCACAGGGGTGTATACATAAAAATCCTGCATGGTTGTTAGCAAAATCACGAATCTGCTTCCCTTCTGTTGACAATTATGTTATTTTTTGGTTTCCATCTTAGATTTTACCCATGATGCAATGTCTAATGTACTTTTCAACCACACACTATGTCAGGCATACCCTAAAACCCTATTATGGTAGACATCAAAATTATGCTTTTCTGTCCTTTCTGTCGAAAATGATGGTGATTTATATATAGACCATGGGTTGAAAGTCGACACCTCCCCCCCCCCCCCCTGGATATTTTCGTAGACCATATTTTTTTTAACCTCACTATTCTCAACCGTTTTGCGCTGATTTGACCTTGTTATGACCTTGAGACAACCTTACCAAGACTGGGATAACTCCCCTATGAAACCCAACACCTACCCATGTCACAATGTGTACTTGGCCTGGGTTTCGACCTTTTTATTTTTATACCACCCTAAGGGTCAAGGGTACCCTACTTCGATGATCTATTGTGACCTTGTCCATGCATAAAAAATCTGCAGACCACCTGAAAGTAACGTGGTACATAATAAGGCTTAAAAAAATATGGTCCACAAAAGTACCAGGGGGGGGGTGGGGGGTACAGTCGGGCCCAAGGTCTAATAGCTTAACCTTGCAGAAATGGAGGCCATCTTGGATTTTACTAACCAAAGCAATGAGCACAATAATTTCTGGCCACACCATTATGTCGGGCATACCTGAAAATCATATGGTAGATATCAAAATCATGAATCAGCTTATATTCTATCGAAAATTATGTCAATTTAATACTCGACCTTGGTTAAAACGGCGGTCATTTTGGATTTTTACGTCAACACTTTTTCAAATTTCAATAAGGTTCCTAGGCTAATGGTAATTGATGGGTTTTAATAGAGCGTCGTGTAGGCCTATCACAACTGTTGACTAATAGTGTATATACCGGAGATCGTCTATACACGATCTCTACTATACTGCCGAGTGCTTAGCTAAAATCAGATCTGATGAAACAACACAATTGATTTTGCAATCAGCACGACTGATTTTTTTTCTCAACAAAATTTAATCCTTCAGCTTTATATCAACAAAAAAATTATTTCCCTTCCCTTTAGATAACTTCTTTAAAGTTGTCCGAAATGTGAGAGTCTCCTTGATGCACCATCGGAAAATTTCCAATAAATAAAGTATCAGTTACCAGCAACACAATTTGTCAGTTACCAGTAGCATGATATCATTGAGTATTGCAGTTACCAGCAACACGTTTAGCAGTTACCATTCTCATTGAACAAATTTAGTTTACCGATTACGACAAAATTATCGACAATTTGAGGTTAACATGATGTCCATTTTGTCCAGTTAAATAATATTAATCCACCTACAAATCGATGGAGCAAAGGAGAATGTTAAACTACACAAAATAAATGTAAATGTAAACGAATCGGTAGCCGTGTCAGCCATTTTTTGCTAATGGTAACTCCAGTTACCTCCACCGCTTAACCACAGTAAGATTGTTTGGCCTATGCAAGGTCAATAAAAATGTAATGTTAAATCACAATAACTTTATTGAGATAAGAATCTTAGCTACCGATGGATGAAATTTTATACCATGAAAGGGAACAGGTTACATAATATGTTTGACACTAATAGCAAAACATTAATTCAGTTCATGTGACAACCATGCTGTGTTTTTGTATTCCTCCTCTCCTTTGTAGTTGCATAATGGGTTGCACCACAGGGCAGTGACTCATCTAGCCAGCCGTCCAACCGTCTTTTTGGACGGCCAGTTTTCATGATGGGCCACTTTTGACGGGACGGCCAAAGTCTGAAAAACACCAAAATGACGGTGAATATTCCGTTACAATCCCCTAAAAAAATGGGCTTTAGAACAACAGGTATGGGATCCGCTGCAATGTAAATATTATGGTTCAGTAAAACAAAGCTACCCAACTCCTTTTCTATTTAAAGTGTCTATATCATGTATATAGACGCTTATTATGGCTCAATGCGTAGAATCACAGATGTAAAGTGTCGCTTAGGGGTCTTGTCAAGTTAAAAAAATAAAAAAATCCGGCCACACACCAACCTCACACCAATTTATCAATTTTTTTTGGAAACATGTACGGCAACAAAAAAACCCACGAGAAACCGCAAAATTTTCACCCAAAAAAAGACAAATCCGAGTTGGGTCTTGACACACCCACCCACTTCCGAGTTTTTCTCGGATTTTTGGATTTTTTTGAATTTGACAAAACCCCTTAGCTTGTGAAAGAATCCCTTATTATATTGATGAGAAAATGTCGTTGTCCAGAAGGGGTAATATTTGATACAATAAAAACGAACAAAAAATATTGCCACTTGGGTCAACAATAGAAATGTTACACAGACACTCACAAATGACTAGCGAGCAGTATCTGGGCGCTTGTGTGTCACTCTAGATGACACACATGTATGCAAGGAGGATGATAACTTTCGCATGCAGTTACATACTGCTGATAGAGCTTCAATGGTATTGCAGCACTGATCTTTGACACCAGGTCTCTGACGTGGGATGAATTGAGTCACTGTCAGATATTGTGCGAAAGGCCACAGTGTTTCAGTATGAAACTAGAAAGGTCTAGTTTTTTGTGAACAAAAAACTAAAGATGTCTCCCCTCCAGCAGCATGTCAAAGATATGCTAGTGTTGTAAAGGCCTGCTCGTTATTTTAGATCCAGCAGCAAAGGTCTGCAACTCACTGTCCCAAGTTCATACCGATGCGCTGGAGATCGTGCACTTCCTATTGCCGGACCTACCTGGTGGAACAAGCTGGCACACGCTGTTCAAGGAAGCAAGGCATTCCTGACTAGCAAGAAGGCCATTAAGACAATGTTATTTAAACATCACTACAGACAGTAAATTGTTTTGAATTAAGTATATTACATGTAAATTGTATATTGATAATTAATGTGATTTATGTGAAACGCATAGAAAAGCAAATATGTTGTGCTATATAAGAACACCAATAATAATAATAATAATAATAATAATAATAACCATAAAGGTTGATAGCTAATAGATGTAGTATCAATGGCTTTTGTAATTAATGTTATTAAATGGCTCCTGTGAACGTAATAAACAGAATAATTATTGTTCCGTTCTGATGCGAAACACTTGTCAGCACTCCCGGCAAACATGACGTTTACCAAATGCTGGTCCAATGCTGGCCCACCATCTGCGACGCTGACCCAGAATCAAGCCAACACTGGTTCAATGCCTCGTGTTTGCCGGGCTGCGGGCCACCCAGTAAACACAAAAACATTTGTACAATGTTCGGCCAACGTTAGATACGTTGGG
Source organism: Flabesymbios commensalis (assembly GCA_964017125.1). Lineage (NCBI taxonomy): Eukaryota > Metazoa > Annelida > Polychaeta > Terebellida > Flabelligeridae > Flabesymbios > Flabesymbios commensalis. The sequence continues at coordinate 66,773 of CAXHKU010000319.1, forward strand.
CTGATGTTCTACAAATGTTTTGTGTTTGCTGGGAATAGCAGATGGTCTGGTATTGCTTAATACCGCTGGCGGTGATTACAAACCGACACCGACCCAATGTCTATTAAATGTTGGGCCAGCGTCGCCGGTGCTGGCCAGTATACATTCAGTTCTAGTCAGTACTTCATGCTGCGGACACATGCATGCTGGCGGTACGATCACGATGCTTTGAGCCAAAGATGGGTTGATGGTGGCCCGCCGTCTGTGACGCTGGCCCACATTCAGCGTGGCGCCAAACACAACACGGTAAACAAATACTGGGCTAATTGTGGGTCAGCGACGTAGATGGTGGGCCAACATTAGCCCAGCATTGGGTGAACGTCTACACGAACGTCTACACGATACGTCTACACGATACGAAGCGGTGGAGGGAATTTAATGAGAGACAGACTCACAGCACAGAAGATTCACAGGACGGACTGAGACAGACGAGCGGACAAGGGTAAACCAACATGTCCCCACCTTTCTGTGAGAGGGGAGACATAATTACATTGTGAAATTGCGACTATTTGGGCATGTCTGCGGATTAATGTCGTAGACATGCCCAAATCCCCTTATCATGCTTATAAGGTGAGTGAAGGAGAATCACTTTTAATATCCCACCATGCCCTATCACCTACAAATGAACATTTGCGCTGAAAAGGGACATTAAGCAATATTCTACTACTACTACCTACTACTGTCAAATACGTTGGGCTTAAGTGGTCGACCTATAAACAATACTCAGCGAATGTTGCATTGTGGAGTGTTGTCTGCCTGGTTCGAATTCAGGCCGGAGACAGTCTCTGATACTGTTCGGAGCAGACCGACATCACTCTACATGATCATGCTTGTCATGATCTGACTTAGAGTATTACCACATGGCATGAATAGCTGTGACCTCAAAATTATTATCTGTTTTTTTTTCTGTTTGTCCTTGCGCTGAATTTCAAAGATCTCTAATCAACTGATTTACTCTTTGAGTTTGGTATTGTTTTTCCTTCATTCTAGGTTTATAGCATTACTTGTATTTAGGGATGTATGTAGGCCTATGTTAAAATTAAAAGTGTCATAAGTTTTTACTATCTTCCTTTGCACATACCCTAGTTGTATGTCCTTTTTAATAATAAACAACTGAAGCATTTAGAGGTTTTAATTAGGTTTCTACACTTTCCAGAGTGTCCTTTCCTGCTACACGGTGTATAGCACAGTGTAGCTATTTTATCTCTGGTTTTGGTAAGTATGGCAACACCTATAGCCAGTGAACAGTTGGTTTTATATTATACCGTCATTATTATTTTATTGTATAATTTTAATTCACTAATATAGTTGACAGGCATTGTAGAGGTCGTCTCGACCTGTTCCCGTCAACCAAAGTTAATAACATGTTCAAAAAAATATCCAATAATGATAATGTACCATTTTTGCATGTTTTTAACTGGAAGTCAAATAAACATAAACATACCTACTAGAATATTTAACAGGAGAGGAGGTACGACGGAAAAATATAAATGTATACTGTGCATTCGATATGGACAATGAACAACTAAAACACTTTCACAGTAGGCATACGTGGCCTGAAAGTTTTCAAAATAGATCGTCTAAGCGCATTGTGACATTTGCTTGTCGTAAAATATACATGTATATATACATATCTATAATATCTGGTAAATACAGGTCTTCATTTTATGACTCAAAAATCATAGTATTTACCAGATATTCTCTCTTATCAGCTGGCCGCCTATCCGCCATCTATGTTTTACACGGCAACTGGAAAATCCAATATCAATAAAAAACTTCAAGTGGAGGTGTCATTATGCTGTTATTATCGACGTATCAAATGTGTTATGTACAACTGAATAGCCAACAGGAAGGCTTTATCCACACGCTTGACGAAAACATCAAATATTGAGTCTCAAATTAACTTTCTAAAAATGTTATGTAGGCCTATTCGGCTTTTGACAGTTGCAGGGACTACTCAACTAAGATTAGGCTATCACTGTGTGGAAATGAATATCACCTTCGCACATTCATAGCCAGGCTAAGCATAAAATGAGCACTCCACCACGCGATTCCGTGCTCAAATGTAGGCATAACAAAATACAATTGAATACGTTATTATATGTGACAAGCCAAATTCCAATGCCATTTGCTCAATCACAACACAGTTGACCACCGCCTTGTAGTAACAGAAGACTATGATGAAGTTCTGACTCGGGCTTTTAAAGGGTAAAACAGCCGCATTTGCGCTTCATTTCCAAACATGAAGAAGCTGATGTTATTTTGACACAACGGGTCATGTACATAGGACACAACAAGTCAAAAATAAATGTGATTGCAGATTACAATGATGTTAAGAAACGCCATTAGTCTATTTCGACACAGCCTTTATCAAAACATCAATTTTAGGTACGCCTCGCGTCAAAATTGATCTATTTTGTTTTCCTGGTATACTATTACTCAAACCAGTATCTAAATTGTCCAATGCGGTCGAACCTGTATATATATTGCAGCAACCATTAGAAAATATGAAGAAATATATTCGCAGATACTCCTTCTTTGTGCCGTAAGTGGATGTGATACTGTAGCATCTACTTATGCATTTGGTATAGACAATCTGTGGCACTAAAAGTTTATCAACCTGACAGAAATTAGTAAGATAACTAGTGACTTGGAAAAGGTAAAAGAGACTTTAATGGATTGTTTCCCTAATTGGCATGAGAAACACCTCTTGTAAAAGTTTAATGCAAATCCGTTCATTACTTTATAAGTAATTCCTGCTGACGGACAGACAAACCAACACGACCAGGATGTGTAGTGTACATAACGCCAATGGAAGCACACCAAATTATACTAAAATGTAATCTATAGGCTAGGCCCTACAAAGTGTCTCACTTGATGACAATATAAATTTAATTAGGCTTTTTGCAGCCACTGACAAGTACAGTGGTCCACGGTTCAATGTATCTTGCTAAAGAAATAAACCTACTATTCGCTAATTATAATATTTTAATTTACTTTAAGCTCCCACGTACAAATTGCTGGAAGTTTTCATTTTTTCTCATTCTGATATATTCGAAGGGCTACAATTTTCTGATTTGACTATGTAACTTTAATCTAGTGATTGTAATGTAGTTTCTCATATATAAACACTAGAACATCTTGCGTGTTTTTGGCTTATTGCTGCTGTATAATTTGTCTCGCTCTGCAGCAGACAATTTCAAATGAATAAATAAACTAGCTGTTTGTTATATCAAGCAGTGTTTATATTATTGCTCATTCCAAGTATATAGATGCATAATCACTATGAAGCCTATTCTAATGTGAAAGAGCTACGACGTCGCCCACGCTAATTGTAATTCTATTTCCACATATAATGACCTCATCACAAATAAGCCCAGAGGAAGATTTACATGTACATGTTCATCACGATGTATTATATAATGCTTTAGTGGTTCAGAAACTACATATTACTATTTTCGGAGAAACACAGCTACTGTGATAAGCACCACTATTTTGTCAGGTTTTAAATTTATTTTGGCGGCCATTTTGTATTTTTGCAAATAGACATATCTAAGTGTCAACTTAATAGCTATAATGGATTCACAGATGGCAAGACATACGTATAGTCTACTAGACCCTAATATTACAATTCTATGATCTGAATTAGTTCAAAGTTCTGCATCTTTGTTCTCAGATGTCAAATTTTACTTTGGCGTCCATTTTAATTTTGTTTGAACGGCTATTATTTAACACTTGAAATGGATTATCGGATGCTCAAAACATATGTTTTGCGACTAAGATCAGAATTATAAGTTACTTAGCTCAATAGTTTTGCATCTTTCATATTTGGCCGCCATCTTTGCGGCCATCTTGGATTTTAAAAAGCGAAGCTAGGTTGAAGTAAACACCCACTGGTTTTGGGTACTAGACATATACTAGTCAAGAACATTTTACCAGGTCAGAGGCTGGCCCACTAGACTACGGTATACAATAGGTCGGATCAAAGAAGTCGCTTCCCCAGATACGCCCACGCCCAATCTACGACATGATTACATAGAGGCTCGGCGGATATTCCACGAGCGGGCAAAAAACATGGACTATCTATTCTTCTTCGATTGCTTAAAGATAGACCTTCCTGCTTTGCACCCAGCTGATAATGATTGGTACCATTCTGAGGGCAGTGCAATGATTTTCCCTGCGATTGTACCTCAAGGCATTCCTCTGGCTCCCGCTGATCTTTTCAAAATTATTATGTGTGGCTGTTGTAGTGAAAATCTATTTTCAAGCAAGAGGCGCAGCTGTAAGGCGAATGGACTAAAATGCACCCTATTCTGCAACTTCAAAGGAGAAGAGGATTGCAAAAATAAATCATAGCTGTTAAATGAACTGAAATAATGTTTCGCTATTAGTGTCAAACAGTTTATGTAACCTGTTGCCTTTCATGGTATAAAATCTCATCCCTCAGTTATTTCGATAAAGTTATTGTGATTTAACATTACATTGCTATTCACCTTGCATAGGCCAAACAAGCTGAATAATGCATCTTGGCGGCCATCTTCTATCTGTGAGCTCTAATGACAAAAACAATGCTACAAATGGACTGCTGTTGTGCACTACCAAGAGAAAAGTGGTATTACTCTATATATCCTGAGTCAAATAGTTCAAAAGTTATGTTTTATCAAGCGGTAGCGGCCATATTGACAGCCATCTTGGCGGCCATCTTGGATGTCCGTGATTCGTTGAGAATAGGGCAAATAGTTGATTTCTAAAATGTCAAAAACGGCAGCCGTGTCGGCGTGGGCGATAATATGTGACATGTCTAGAAAGTAGAAGATCTACAGAAGATGAATGAAAAGAATATTTATTACGTTGGACCAGAATTATAATGAAATGATATAAGTTCATTGATTTCGAGTAAAATATGCAATTCTATATTTCTGTAATGTCCCGTCTAAAATTTAATCTTTATATACACTTTCATCAAATTGTAATTTTCAGCTCTCAATGTTTTCAGAAGTTCACCAAAAAAATGGTAGCCAAAAATTGTCTTGTCATATGAGTGTTCAATTGGGGTTACGGTTCAACATGTTTAAATAACAAAAGGCACATTCGATTGCAATATCGGAGCAAATCAGCGACATTGGATTTCTTAGTTAACTCAAGGATCGTCGCTTGCTTTCCGCTTTGATAATTATCATGGAGGTCCTAATATCTACCGTAATGCCTAATACAAGCCATGTAAATAGCTACTAAAAGTGGAATCACTTGACATTCTAGTTTCAATATATAAACTTAGCATTTTCTGTGAAATGGCGGCTATTTCGGAGGCAATCTTGAATCTGTGCAATCCAATTACAAATTAAATGTCAGGGATGGACTGCTGGTGTGCATTAGCCTACTATGATAAAAGTGGTATTACATGATATTCTATGACAAAAGGGTAAAAAAATAGATTTTATCATATGTTGTGACCGTCTTGGCGGCCATCTTGGCGGCCATCTTGATTTTTTTGGCTAGCTCAAGGATTTTCACCTGCTATCCGCCTTAGCACTAATGGCCTGAGTACTGTTCTCTGTACTGTACTCAGACCTAACTTGCCATGTTTAAATTTGTGACCGTCACATTTTTTATCTACTTTCTCGACAAAAAGTTTGAACATAAACATACTCATCTTATGTCGACACATCCAATACATACTCGTTTATCCGAAGCAGGAACTGTCAAATGTCAGAATATACTTTTTGTCCATAAAAAACACATTTATTCACCATAACAAGCTTTTAAATTTCCCCAAGTTGTCAAACGTGTGTACAACGAGTGTACACGTCACATGATGACGTAGTCGATCTGCTGCCGGAGGTCACGCGCAATTCTATTGCTAAGAACACAGTCATTGTAGTACAAACAATGAATTTCAAAGATCTTCAATCAACTGATTTACTCTTTGAGTTTGGTATTGTTTTTCCTTCATTCTAGGTTTATAGCATTACTTGTATTTAGGGATGTATGTAGGCCTATGTTAAAATTAAAAGTGTCATAAGTTTTTACTATCTTCCTTTACACATACCCTAGTTGTATGTCCTTTTTAATAATAAACAACTGAAGCATTTAGAGGTTTTAATTAGGTTTCTACACTTTCCAGAGTGTCCTTTCCTGCTACACGGTGTATAGCACAGTGTAGCTATTTTATCTCTGGTTTTGGTAAGTATGGCAACACCTATAGCCAGTGAACAGTTGGTTTTATATTATACCGTCATTATTATTTTATTGTATAATTTTAATTCACTAATATAGTTGACAGGCATTGTAGAGGTCGTCTCGACCTGTTCCCGTCAACCAAAGTTAATAACATGTTCAAAAAAATATCCAATAATGATAATGTACCATTTTTGCATGTTTTTAACTGGAAGTCAAATAAACATAAACATACCTACTAGAAAATTTAACAGGAGAGGAGGTACGACGGAAAAATATAAATGTATACTGTGCATTCGATATGGACAATGAACAACTAAAACACTTTCACAGTAGGCATACGTGGCCTGAAAGTTTTCAAAATAGATCGTCTAAGCGCATTGTGACATTTGCTTGTCGTAAAATATACATGTATATATACATATCTATAATATCTGGTAAATACAGGTCTTCATTTTATGACTCAAAAATCATAGTATTTACCAGATATTCTCTCTTATCAGCTGGCCGCCTATCCGCCATCTATGTTTTACACGGCAACTGGAAAATCCAATATCAATAAAAAACTTCAAGTGGAGGTGTCATTACGCTGTTATTATCGACGTATCAAATGTGTTATGTACAACTGAATAGCCAACAGGAAGGCTTTATCCACGCGCTTGACGAAAACATCAAATATTGAGTCCCAAATTAACTTTCTAAAAATGTTATGTAGGCCTATTCGGCTTTTGACAGTTGCAGGGACTACTCAACTAAGATTAGGCTATCACTGTGTGGAAATGAATATCACCTTCGCACATTCATAGCCAGGCTAAGCATAAAATGAGCACTCCACCACGCGATTCAGTGCTCAAATGTAGGCATAACAAAATACAATTGAATACGTTATTATATGTGACAAGCCAGATTCCAATGCCATTTGCTCAATCACAACACAGTTGACCACCGCCTTGTAGTAACAGAAGACTATGATGAAGTTCTGACTCGGGCTTTTAAAGGGTAAAACAGCCGCATTTGCGCTTCATTTCCAAACATGAAGAAGCTGATGTTATTTTGACACAACGGGTCATGTACATAGGACACAACAAGTCAAAAATAAATGTGATTGCAGATTACAATGATGTTAAGAAACGCCATTAGTCTATTTCGACACAGCCTTTATCAAAACATCAATTTTAGGTACGCCTCGCGTCAAAATTGATCTATTTTGTTTTCCTGGTATACTATTACTCAAACCAGAATCTAAATTGTCCAATACGGTCGAACCTGTATATATATTGCAGCAACCATTAGAAAATATGAAGAAATATATTCGCAGATACTCCTTCTTTGTGCCGTAAGTGGATGTGATACTGTAGCATCTACTTATGCATTTGGTATAGTCAATCTGTGGCACTAAAAGTTTATCAACCTAACAGAAATTAGTAAGATAACTAGTGACTTGGAAAAGGTAAAAGAGACTTTAATGGATTGTTTCCTTAATTGGCATGAGAAACACCTCTTGTAAAAGTTTAATGCAAATCCGTTCATTACTTTATAAGTAATTCCTGCTGACGGACAGACAAACCAACACGACCAGGATGTGTAGTGTACATAACGCCAATGGAAGCACACCAAATTATACTAAAATGTAATCTATAGGCTAGGCCCTACAAAGTGTCTCACTTGATGACAATATAAATTTAATTAGGCTTTTTGCAGCCACTGACAAGTACAGTGGTCCACGGTTCAATGTATCTTGCTAAAGAAATAAACCTACTATTCGCTAATTATAATATTTTAATTTACTTTAAGCTCCCACGTACAAATTGCTAGAAGTTTTCATTTTTTCTCATTCTGATATATTCGAAGGGCTACAATTTTCTGATTTGACTATGTAACTTTAATCTAGTGATTGTAATGTAGTTTCTCATATATAAACACTCGAACATCTTGCGTGTTTTTGGCTTATTGCTGCTGTATAATTTGTCTCGCTCTGCAGCAGACAATTTCAAATGAATAAATAAACTAGCTGTTTGTTATATCAAGCAGTGTTTATATTATTGCTCATTCCAAGTATATAGATGCATAATCACTATGAAGCCTATTCTAATGTGAAAGAGCTACGACGTCGCCCACGCTAATTGTAATTCTATTTCCACATATAATGACCTCATCACAAATAAGCCCAGAGGAAGATTTACATGTACATGTTCATCACGATGTTTTATATAATGCTTTAGTGGTTCAGAAACTACATATTACTATTTTCGGAGAAACACAGCTACTGTGATAAGCACCACTATTTTGTCAGGTTTTAAATTTATTTTGGCGGCCATTTTGTATTTTTGCAAATAGACATATCTAAGTGTCAACTTAATAGCTAAAATGGATTCACAGATGGCAAGACATACGTATAGTCTACTAGACCCTAATATTACAATTCTATGATCTGAATTAGTTCAAAGTTCTGCATCTTTGTTCTCAGATGTCAAATTTTACTTTGGCGTCCATTTTAATTTTGTTTGAACGGCTATTATTTAACACTTGAAATGGATTATCGGATGCTCAAAACATATGTTTTGCGACTAAGATCAGAATTATAAGTTACTTAGCTCAATAGTTTTGCATCTTTCATATTTGGCCGCCATCTTTGCGGCCATCTTGGATTTTAAAAAGCGAAGCTAGGTTGAAGTAAACACCCACTGGTTATGGGTACTAGACATATACTAGTCAAGAACATTTTACCAGGTCAGAGGCTGGCCCACTAGACTACGGTATACAATAGGTCGGATCAAAGAAGTCGCTTCCCCAGATACGCCCACGCCCAATCTACGACATGATTACATAGAGGCTCGGCGGATATTCCACGAGCGGGCAAAAAACATGGACTATCTATTCTTCTTCGATTGCTTAAAGATAGACCTTCCTGCTTTGCACCCAGCTGATAATGATTGGTACCATTCTGAGGGCAGTGCAATGATTTTCCCTGCGATTGTACCTCAAGGCATTCCTCTGGCTCCCGCTGATCTTTTCAAAATTATTATGTGTGGCTGTTGTAGTGAAAATCTATTTTCAAGCAAGAGGCGCAGCTGTAAGGCGAATGGACTAAAATGCACCCTATTCTGCAACTTCAAAGGAGAAGAGGATTGCAAAAATAAATCATAGCTGTTAAATGAACTGAAATAATGTTTCGCTATTAGTGTCAAACAGTTTATGTAACCTGTTGCCTTTCATGGTATAAAATCTCATCCCTCAGTTATTTCGATAAAGTTATTGTGATTTAACATTACATTGCTATTCACCTTGCATAGGCCAAACAAGCTGAATAATGCATTTTGGCGGCCATCTTCTATCTGTGAGCTCTAATGACAAAAACAATGCTACAAATGGACTGCTGTTGTGCACTACCAAGAGAAAAGTGGTATTACTCTATATATCCTGAGTCAAATAGTTCAAAAGTTATGTTTTATCAAGCGGTAGCGGCCATATTGACAGCCATCTTGGCGGCCATCTTGGATGTCCGTGATTCGTTGAGAATAGGGCAAATAGTTGATTTCTAAAATGTCAAAAACGGCAGCCGTGTCGGCGTGGGCGATAATATGTGACATGTCTAGAAAGTAGAAGATCTACAGAAGATGAATGAAAAGAATATTTATTACGTTGGACCAGAATTATAATGAAATGATATAAGTTCATTGATTTCGAGTAAAATATGCAATTCTATATTTCTGTAATGTCCCGTCTAAAATTTAATCTTTATATACACTTTCATCAAATTGTAATTTTCAGCTCTCAATGTTTTCAGAAGTTCACCAAAAAAATGGTAGCCAAAAATTGTCTTGTCATATGAGTGTTCAATTGGGGTTACGGTTCAACATGTTTAAATAACAAAAGGCACATTCGATTGCAATATCGGAGCAAATCAGCGACATTGGATTTCTTAGTTAACTCAAGGATCGTCGCTTGCTTTCCGCTTTGATAATTATCATGGAGGTCCTAATATCTACCGTAATGCCTAATACAAGCCATGTAAATAGCTACTAAAAGTGGAATCACTTGACATTCTAGTTTCAATCTTGAATCTGTGCAATCCAATTACAAATTAAATGTCAGAGATGGACTGCTGGTGTGCATTAGCCTACTATGATAAAAGTGGTATTACATGATATTCTATGACAAAAGGGTAAAAAAATAGATTTTATCATATGTTGTGACCGGCTTGGCGGCCATCTTGGCGGCCATCTTGATTTTTTTGGCTAGCTCAAGGATTTTCACCTGCTATCCGCCTTAGCACTAATGGCCTGAGTACTGTTCTCTGTACTGTACTCAGACCTAACTTGCCATGTTTAAATTTGTGACCGTCACATTTTTTATCTACTTTCTCGACAAAAAGTTTGAACATAAACATACTCATCTTATGTCGACACATCCAATACATACTCGTTTATCCGAAGCAGGAACTGTCAAATGTCAGAATATACTTTTTGTCCATAAAAAACACATTTAATCACCATAACAAGCTTTTAAATTTCCCCAAGTTGTCAAACGTGTGTACAACGAGTGTACACGTCACATGATGACGTAGTCGATCTGCTGCCGGAGGTCACGCGCAATTCTATTGCTAAGAACACAGTCATTGTAGTACAAACTCAAACACACTAAATACAGTTACCAGCATCCTGCTATGTATCCAAATTTAACCCATTAAATATGGTGCCCTACAGTTCTTCTTGAACTAGGCCTACATTTAAAATGTCTGCATGATAAAATAGGGTACCCACACTCTACGGTCACTGGTCAATGTTCAAAGAAGTCAAGACAGTTTAACCTTTTCACAACTACATTCTATAAGCGCCCTTTTAAATTAATTCACACAAACATAATTTTTGCAATAACTGCATGATGCAATAACAGAGAAACAATCTGGCTGTCGGGTAATATTGGCCTAAAAAATTATAAATTACATATTCATGGTAACTCGATATGAAATTGTAACAGAAACTGACCGTTTATATACGGTGGTCAGTGGTCACAGGCAATTTTATTTATTGCTATATTTATTATGCCGTCACACATCAGAAATTGCTATGATTGAGTTTGAATGACTATCATACGTTTATGGAATGACTCTAATTATTAGTATCGTGGCTTACCATGGGTTTAATTATGTAGTTTATAACTTTTTTAACCCAATATTACTAGACAGCCGGATGTTTTCTCTCTTATTGCACCATGATGGGGTAATACGATAAGATGAACCAATGATGGGGTAATGCTGGACCAACAATACATTACATTACAAACGTTGGACCAGCGTCACACTATAATTGGGACAACGTCTCAGGTTAGCTGGGCGTCACCTGTTGTTTGTAAACAATGAACATGCATACTTGTTTATACGGGCGTATCAACCCCTGAAGTACCAAGGGGAAAAAGACAATTAAAAAGGATTGATAACTAACCACCAAATTATTGGATAAAAAATACAGGTAAACCTCCGTCAATACTTATTTTTATGATTTTTATGATGTAAAGTATGTATTGTTTTTAATAGGATCAATGGCATAATTATTCGTCGAAATATGGTAAAATTATACTTAATTGATGTTAAAAGCCTTAGTTCCAACCCCCAATACCGGGGGACAGCACTGAGAGCGATTTCACGTTTTGGGGAGAGTCGACCATCTTATTGTACATGATCATTGGTCCTAGTTCAAGAAGAACTGTAGGTAGCCACTGTATTTATTGGGTTACATCTGGATACGAATTTGAAAACAGCAGCATGTTGGTCACCGTATTTGGAGTTGCTACTAAATATTTGCTTACTATGTTTCGCGATTGTGTGCATAAGTACAAGGGTACATGTGGGTATTGTACTGTCACTATACCTGAGTTTGTACTACAATGATTGTGTTCTTAGCAATAGAATCGCGCGTGACCTCCAGTAGCAGATCGAACACGTCATCATGTGACGTGTACATTCTTTGTACACACGTTTGACATTTGGGGGGAAATTTAAAAGCTTTTTATGGTGATTAAATGTGTTTTTATGGACAAAAAGGATATTTTGACATTTGACAGTTCTTGCTTCGGATAACCGAGTGTGTATTAGATGTGTCAACATAAAATGAGTATGCTTATATTCAAACTTTTTGTCGAGAAAGTAGATTAAAAATGAGACGGTCACAAATTTAAACATGGCAAGTTAGGTCTGAGTACCTGCGAGAACAGTACTCAGGCCGTTAGTTCTAGGGGAGATATCTTTTTTTATTTAACAAAATGACGCTTAATTAGCTTGCTGTATTTAGGTAAGAAGTAACCTCAGAAAAATATAGTCCCCAATCAAAATACTATATGTAGTTTACAGGTCAAAAGATTTGAAAGTTATTGGATTTTCATGAACAATTCGTGAACATTCATGAACATCAACACGAGCTTAGTTTGTCAACATCGTGAGCTTAGTTTAAGTGTTGATGGCTTATCTGGTTCTTTATTGAACCATCTGAGTTCCTGGTCGTTCATGAACAACCTCAATTTCGTGAACGTCTCATTTGTTGTTCAGGAACACTCGCGAATAGTTCATGAATACATTTAATAAACGTTCATGTTCATGGACTATCTGGTTCAGGGATTATTTTAGTTCATGACCGTTCATGAACTAGGTGGACAGTTTAAGAACGTTGATGAATGTTTATTAATTATCTGGTTCATGAATTATTTGAGTTTATGGCCCTTCAGGAACTGAGATGACAGTTCATGAATGTCTCATTTGTTGTTCAGGAACATTCCTGAATAGTTCATGAACACATTTAATGAACGTTCATAAATGTTCATTGACTATCTGGTTCGTGATTTTTTTGAGGTTATCGTCGTTCATGAACTAGCCCTGGTTCATGAATTAATTGAGTTCATGACCGCTTTGTTCATGAACAAAGTGAGAGTTCATGAACAGAATAAGTTCATGATCTCATGAACTTTCATGAAAGTCTCATCTGTTGTTCAAGAATTTTCATGAACCGTTCATGAACACGTTGATGAAAGTTCATGAGCGTTCATAGTTTTTTGTTCACGAACATTCATGAGCTATTCATGAATGTTCATGAACAGTTCACGATCATCTAACCGGGGATGGGATGGTGCCTTAAATTGTGGCTGATATTATGTTTAATAGAATAAACACAATGGTTTGCTGTCTTTTCGCAAGGAAAATATACTCTGATTCTATGTATGTGGTATTAGTGATGACATAAAGTATATGACATAGAAAATTAATTTTAACGCTTTTAGATGATTGTCCAGTAAATATGTCAGGAATAGTTTAATTTGCAAATATTATTTTATTTTGGGTGTTTCTACAAGTTGACCTTGAGTTTTAGCTTGAAATAACTATGAAATAACGCAGATAATGAAGTACTTTTAAGATTTTAAGTTTCAATTATTTGCGCATAAGGATGATTATAATGAATAATTGACTAGATCATTATACATTCTGGCTTCTGGGGGTTGTTTTTCAATGGTGAGGATAGGTGAAAGAACATAATGCTTGTCAATTGTTTACGAAGTCGGTTCAACATCAACCCAACATTGATTAAACTGAACAGACAAATTATTCCCTGCCGTAGGACCAATGGCCCGTAGGACCAATGGCACGTAGGACCGATGGCCCGTAGGACCAATAGCCCGTAGGACCAACGACCTGTAACCATACGGTTACCCAGATGGCCAACATTGATCCATCACTGGGCGAACGTCTCGGTGTTGCTGGTACATCCACAGCCTATCAAACACAAGACGTTGAACCAATGTTGGTGTAATGTGGGGCCCGCGTCGTCCAATGTTGGTTTAATGTGGGGCCCGCGTCGTAGTCGGTGGCCTCACACTAAACCAACATTGGTTCAAGTCTTCTGTTTGCTGAGACTTAGCAGTGATCCATTACAAATAACGCTGATTCATCGATTGGATGAGATCTGCAAACACGAGACGTTCACCCAATGTTTGACTAATGTTGGCCCTCCGTCTGCGACGCTGGG
>CAXHKU010000320.1:0-16690 GCA_964017125.1 Flabesymbios commensalis
CATTTATATTACCGAAATACTCAGTTTTTATTATGGCAATGCCACCTAACATGATTTTAGTTGTTTGTCATACCATGTATATTGTCATATATGATTTTAACAAACTAACATTCTTGTATATACATGTACATAAATCTCTCTTATATACTATGACAAATAAGTCTATAATGACTTTTATTTCTGTCAATAAAATATCTGTCTGTCTGTCTGTACTAGAAAATCATCTTTGTGCAAATTTTAACGTGAATGTTTCTGGCAGCCAACGGCAAGCAAAGGGTTCTAGTGGGTCATATCCTTAGGTCCCGTGACCGTGGAGTTCAGAACTAGGCTTTTTAATCGTTTTGTCCTCCTTAACCCTTCAAGTCCTCACGATGCATTAAAGCATCATATTACATCTCTGAAAAGAGACTTGATTTTCCTACAACTAAATGGTTTAGAAGGGAAATTTCGACGAAACTGCTTTACCAATTCATAGCATTTTTTGTTAATTTGTCACCCACTTCTAGTCATCTTCATCCCTACAAGGCGAGAATTGCGACAGCAATTCGCGGCTTGTAGTGGATGAAGATGACAATGGTAAATTCAGGATTAAAGGTTTAAGGGTCAAATAATCAAACACAAATGATGAAATTTAGAAAAGCTGTGGCTAATCACATTTTTGTAATAAGAAAACACATAGGCTGTTTTTGGGGTCAAGGAATTCATTTCTGCTTTAAAATTTTACATCCTGACATTCGTTGATGTACAAAAATTAAATATCGAATCCATGAAATCGATTTCGGTAACGTTAGTTCAAGTTGCGTGTAATTTAGGATATGATTATGAGCTAATTTAGTGTAAATGTTAACATAGTAATATAACATATCATACCATAATAACAGAGTCAGTTACAATATTACACCAGCCTGAACACTTATCCCGTGTGTTTGTTGGTTATTTATTACTAAATAAAACAATGTTTTGAATACTACCTTTTTGCCGGCAGAGTTTGTCCATCAATAGACCTAATGAATTTGGTCCCATTTTCTGCAAATGACAATTCTTTATTTTAATATCATGGATTATGCATTTGAATATTAAGATATTAAAGGGACTAGCCCAGGTCTAAAATCATCAAAAAATCGGTGATTTTATTTGGCTTCTTAATATGACCATATGATGTAAACATGTCCATAGACTAGAACTGCAAAAGTTTTTAATTTTTGTACGTCGCATTCACCAGTTAGGCTAGATATAGGACGAAATTTCCGTATTTTTTATTTTTGACATGGTTGTCAATAATTAGAAATCAGAAGTTCGTCTTTATATCTAGCCTAACTGGTGAATGCGCATTACAAAAATTAAAAACTTTTGCAGTTCTAGTCTATGGACATGTTACATCATATGGTCATATTAAGAAGCCAAAATAAAATCACCGATTTTTTATGATTTTAGACCTGGGCTAGTCCTTTTAATCTTGAGCATGGGGTTTGATATTGCATTAGAAAGTCAGAATATGACATTAAATAAGAGGTTGTGACAGTTTAACTTTAGAATATGATATTTTAAAAATATATAGTATGGGGACATCTATCCCAGCTGGAACAATATGTTGGTCCTATGTTAGCCCAATGTTCGGCCACCGTGTACGACGCTGGCCCAACATGGTGCCAACACAGTGCGTACTCTGGTCAACGTTGGGCCAACGCATCGCACAGTACACACACTATATATTGGCAGCGATATGAACACTTATTAACAATAGGAAATGAAATGAATCGGGCTTTAGGCCACCTTTATGCACATATAGGCTAAACTGGGCCAAGAGAACCTCCTGAGGATGGTGAGATGATTGAGATGACACTGTCCTCCAGACACAGGATTCGAAATTCGAGCCCTGGCGGTCTGAGGCCGAGCATGCTACCCCTCGGTCACGGAGGCTCCCCACAATACTGACTTTCACACGTGGATGGGGAAGAAACATTTCTGTTTCTTTCAAACCGCCGAGACCGGGAACCGGACCCCGAACTCTGGCGTGAAAGGCAGCGGTGCTAACCACTACCCTAGGGCCCCCGTCCGTCTATTAACAATAGGGATACGCATACAATATTGAATACATGTACTACAATAATATTTGTAATATTCACTCAATCGCTCTAAAAACAGTCAAAGGATCTAGGCCTTATTATGTGGTTTTCGGTACATATGCCTGCAGGGAGGTTTTCGGTGTTTAATATACTATAGGCCTAAGTGGTTTTCTGTATTTATGACTGCCCGGCGCTATCCCCACTTGATTCGAACAGCATTGTATATTTAACAAGTGTAATTTAATTAGGATTCGCCTCACAACTGTACTTAACTGAAGTTGACGGCTTCACAGATAATTGCCTCGCGTCTCTATGTTACCTAGTTATACAAACTCTTCAATAATAGGACTATATTCTACACCCCAGACAACACTCAACTGACAATGCTACAGTCTGGCTTAAGTTATATTATGATGTTTTTTTCTACCCTTTCATTACTAGAGACAACTTGAAACATTTTCTTCACATGTCTCTATTTACCCTAGGCCTATGGCATGGCAGTTATTAATTTAGTTACTTATGTGTTTAAACATATTTATAGAGGTAGACATTATTAACAGTCAAGCTATTTTACATTATTTTATTTTACATGTGCCCCGTGTTGAATCACATCAATTGAAGTTGTCGCTCGCTACCCTGACCCACAATTTCAGGTAGCTGATATTACTCATTTTATGTTTAATTTGAGACCAAACATTTGCAAATTTTGATGTTTAACCCTTTAAGCCCCCACGATGCATTAAAGCATCATTTTACATCCCTGAAAACAGACTTAATTTTCCCACAACAAGGGGTTTTAGAATGCAAATTTCCATGAAAATGGTTTACCATACATGGAAATTTCCTTTATTTTTCAACTTCTTCAAATAATCTTCATCCACTACAAGTCGAGAATTGCGGCAGCAATTCGCGGCTTGTAGAGGATGAAGATGGCTATGGTAAATTCAGGCCTGAAAGGGTTAAGCACTCATTTCAGAGAGACACAACTTGAAGTGAGTGAAAATTCCAATGAAAAACTCGGCGGGTAAAGGGTTAAAGGCCCTGTGAAGTGATTTCAGCTCATCTATATAATTAAATTATATATCACAATGAACTATCTTCTAACTTAGCAGATTATTTTAGTCCACTAATTATCAGCTATTTTCAAAAATAAAAAGGCTGGGCTGATCTCATGACTTCACACACAAAAACCGCCCATTATTGAATCTGAATTAACATTGAAACTGCATCGCATCGGGTATATGTTTTATTTTTCTTGTATTTGTACATGAGCTGAACTATATTTCCATTCTTTTCAATAAGCTCGCATCGACAGGATGAACAAGAGGTGAGTCAATGATAGACGCTGGCCAGGAGCGCGGGGAGATGGCCATCAATTCTAGTGCTGCACCCCAGCGAACACAAAACATTTGTATAACATTTGTACAAGGTCGGACCTACGTCGAGGACGTTGAGCTGTCGTTGTACAAATGTTATACAAATGTTTTGTGTTCGCTGGGACCTGCATTCAGGCAGCGTTGGAACAGCGCTCCGTGTTGAATTTCGTCAGTTTTATAAAATCATACAGTACAACATCAGCTACATGTCATCACCAGCTAAGCGTGTCTCTACCTTTTGACGTCACGAATTAGCTCCGCCCCCTACTTTTGCCTCTGGCAAAATCTTTCCCAGTGGTTTGAAAATGGGAGCTGAGCGCTCTAGTATTTAAAAGTCATCTAAAATAGTGTCAAATATGACATTGTGAAGAGAGGGTAGGGAGACTACATGGGGCATTTAATTGTTCACCCACTTGAAGTTGTGGATCACTACTGCGACCCACAAATTCACGTGAGTGAACATTACTTATACATGTAGGCCCTATAAACCTAAAATATACGTCATTTTCGTTGATTACTCAATCAATTCGCAGGTGATTTTCATGAAAATCTCGTAAACACCGTTTTCTACACATTTGGCACCCAACCCTTAAAATTGTGTAAGCATATATTGTACAGTTCAAAAGTTAGACTATCTGACATGCAGTGGGTGTCTAATTATGACGTGTTTCTATAAATACATATGAAATGAAATACTAATCGGAATTTCCCGACATTTTTATGGTTCTTGCCAAATGACTAAATGTTACAAAGTAATGGTCGCAAAATTTCTTGAAAGTCGCTTGAAAAATTTACTTGAAAAAAGTCAGCAACGAAAAGCTAGTTTTAATTTTTGACCATTCCTGGACACACTAAAGAGTGCGTTTATAATTTGGGATCTTCGGCGTTACAGACGGTAGCGTCAACCGCTACAACAAGGCCCCCGGCCTACAACTGAACAACGCAACAGAGTAGGCTATAGATTTTACACACCAAATAAAAGCATAATTTTATTACGATAATCACGGATCATTATATCAACTTCATTGACGTTGATTCAACGTCGCCACAACGTCATACTATATAGCCAATATCATGCAATATAACTGACCCATGGTAGTTTTTGTTCCAATATTAGTTCAAAGACATTGATTACAATGGAAGTGTTATTTTACACTTGAAAGTCATTCAGATGTCATATAGAGGTCAAAACCAAAATCGGTGGCCATCTTGAAAAACTACTTTTGACATAATAGGCCTAAAAGAGGGACATGGCGCAATAGTTAGAGCGCAGAGATTTGCTGATGTCGCTGCCTGTCGTGAGGTTTCGAATGCTGCTTAGTGCAGGATTAAAAAAAAAATATCATGTTTCTCCCCACTCAATATTGGGGCATTATTTCGATGTTGTGTCCTTGGGCAGGGCACTTAACCCACAAATACTTTACTTGACTCAGGTGAAAATGAGTACCTGGTAAGACAGAGATGGCAATGTGTATGATGAGTTCAATGCGTCGAAATAACTGCAGGACAGTATTCTCTCCGTGCAGTTGAGATGGGACACGGATGATCAACAGGTCTAGTGACCAGGGGGTAAACATGTAAAAGTCGGATGAAATACTTGATATCAGACTATAAACCGACACCTTTGTACCTTTTTACCTTTAAAATCCAATGTGATACCTCATTTTCAACTAATTTTTTGTACACTGATTACGTTGGAATGGTAATTTTATATTTAAGGTCATCAAACATTCAAAATGGACGCCAAATCCAAGATGGCCGCCGAAATATGCTTTGTCATCTGGATTTTTTGCCATTTTTTTTACTTTTGACATATCAGCCCAAGAATCTAATGTAATAACTCATTTTCAAATAATTTGGTTACACTAATTACATTGAAATTGTTTTTTTTTACGTTTATAGTCATTTAGAGGTTAAGACCACGATGTCTGCGAACGTCCGACATTACAATCAGTCATTTTTACAAGTGACTATCGTTTACTTGGTTAATTTGTATATTCTGTAATATTAGATCTAGAATTTAGCTAAATACCTCATTTTACAATAATTTGAAGAAGCTGGGGTGGGGGCCCTAGGGTAGTGGTTAGCACCGCTGCCTTTCACGCCAGAGTTCAGGGTTCGGTTCCCGGTCTCGGCGGTTTGAAAGAAACAAAAAATGTTTCTTCCCCTCCACGTGTGAAAGTCAGTATTGTGGGGAGCCTCCGTGACCGAGGGGTAGCGAATTTCGAATCCTGTGTCTGGAGGGCAGTGTCATCTCAATCATCTCACCATCTTCAGGAGGTTCTCCTGGCCCAGTTTAGCCTATATGTGCACAAAGGTGGCCTAAAAAAGCCCGATTCATTTTATTTCATTCTATGGATCTATACAAGCTGTCACACGAAACAAAATCAATGTAAACTTCTAGAGACAGCAATATACTGTAAAAGTAAATCCTACAGAAAAACGTCCCCGCGTGCTTGTAAGCCCCTGTGGTGTTTGAAACAATATAAACATATAGACGCGAATAATACAGTATTTGCATGCGTTTCAAGTGATCAGATACTGTATTTTGACTCTACAGAGCCATATAGTCAGATTCACATTAAATTCATCAACCAGGGGGAATGAATTTCGCGGATTTCTCTGTCGATTCTCAACCAATTTTCATGAAATTTTACACACACTATTTTCAATTTATGTCGCGAAGTTTTGATAAGTATTTTAGAAGTTAGAACATTTGACATGTAATAAAATTCTGAGACGAAGCTAATTGGTGTATAGAGGGCATTATTTTTATTTATTTACTACATGTCAAATGGTCTAACTTCTTAAATACTTATCAAAACTTTCAGGGGAGTCACGACATGCATGGAAAATAGTGTGTGTAAAATTTCATGGAAATTGGTTGAGAAACCACTGAGAAATCGGCGAAATTCTTTCACTACGGTCAATGTGAATCAGACTATAGTATCACAGCAAACACGAGATTGAGACAATGTTGGCTCCATGTTGGCTCACCGTCTGCGACGCTGGCCCAACATTGTCTCGATCTTGTGTTTTTTGAGATGTCACCTGCTGTCTCTCCACTTGAAGTTCACAATGAGAGAATGAGTTTCGCTTGACAGCTTGTAGAGATCCACGTGTTGGATTTCAATACTACACACCACTGGAGACAGGCTGTAAATATACCAGGATATTCAATTAAACCTCAAGGATCAAATAAAACATTCTGTCTGTCAAGTCCTGCGTGTAGTAGGCCTCCTACCTGAATTAGGTGACGAGGCTTTATTGGAATACCTATGTTATCGGTCTACGGCCATACATATTTACTCTTTAAGGGGATCGACAGCGCTGATTTATTTTTGTAAAACATGGAGAATAAGGTTTTTTCAATTTGAAAATATCATAATTGTCTTAGTTAGCTCCTGCCGCTTTATTTAAATACCTATGTTATGGGTCTATGGCCATTATAAATATTTTAATTCTTCCAGTGCAGGGACCGTCTTTACATGTCAGAATCTGACGTCTACATACGTCAGATTCTGACGTCAGCTTTTGACGTATGTACACGTCAGATTCTGACGTGTAAAGACGGTCCCTGCACTGAAAAGTTTAATGACGCCAATCATCAGGCTGTAAACCTGGGTCAAAACACCTCTGGGGGGATATTAAATTTAAAATGTAGCCTACACGTAAAAAACCAATTAAATATGATATTTTTCAATAAATCTTTCAATTTGCATGGTATACATCTAACTGTGTATTCTCTAAAATAACAAAGATCTATTGTTTAGTTTAACCCTTTAAGCCCTCACGATGCATTAAAGCATCATTTTACATCCTACAGCCAAGGGTTTTAGAACGAAAATTTCCATGAAACTGGTGTACCAAATACATGGGATTTTTCACGTCAAATCATATTTACCCACTACAAGTCGAGAATTGCGACAGCAATTCACGGCTTGTAGTGGATGAATATGACAATGGTAAATTCAGGCTTAAAAGGGTTAGACGACGAAGCCAACTCGGCATATTTTTAATGATATATAGGCCTAACCGTAAAGACATGAGACATTGGCCCATGGTTATCTAATGTTGTGCCATGGTCTGCGATACCAGTCCAGCATTAAACCAACATTTCTTCAATGTCTTGTGTCTGCTGGGTGCAGCTGGCCCAACTAGCATGAGGCTTTCACCCAGTGTTGGTTTAATGTTGAGCAATCGTGCACGACGCCGGCCCAACATTAAACCAACACTGGTTCAAAGCCTCGTGTTTGCTGTGACGCCTCTACACCGAGCTATTCCGTTCTTTCGTGGGGGGGTCTACAATCACGACGTTGAGCCAATGCTGTTTTGATATTGGCCCACCGTCTGCGACGCTGGCCCAGCAATAAAACGTCATTGGGTCAACGCCTCGTGTTTGCTGTGAGGCCTCTACGCCGAGCTATTCCGTTCTTTCATGGGGGGTGGGTGGACAAACTCGAGACATTGAGCCAATGTTGTTTCAATGTTGGCCCACCGTCAGAGACGCTGGCCCAGCATTAAACAACATTGGGTCAATGCCTCGTGTTTGTGTGGGGGGTCTTGTTTTTTCAACACACCAAGCTAGGAGGATTACGTTCTCTCATGGGGGGGGGGGGGGGGGGTTGGGGGTTGAGGGGGGGGTTATCACATGACGTATTTTATGGCGAGATGACGTGGATCTCCAAGAAGAGTTTAAATAGAGAGAGGGCGAGATATCAGAGTTTAGGACACAGATTCTCAGTGACGAGCTGTCAAGCCGCCTTCTACAGAAGAGTGAGCAACTCAGACCAGGAGAGAAAAGGTAAGTGAGTATGAAAATCAGAGATAATGTTCAAGTAATGAAATGAATCGGGCTTTAGGCCACTTTTGTGCACATACCCAACAAACACGATACATTGACCCAATGTTGGTTCAATGTTGGCTCAGCCTCGCAGACGGTGGGCCAACATTAAACCAACATTGGGTCAATGTCTCGTGTTTGCTGGGATACAGGCTAAACTGGGCCAGGAGAAAATCCTGAGGATGGTGAGATGACACTGCCCTCCAAACATAGGATTCGAAATTCAAACCCTGGAGGTCTGAGGCCGAGCACGCTACCTCCCGATCACAGAGGCTCCCCACAATACTGAGTTTTACGAGTGGATGAAAAAGAAACATTTTTGCTTCTTTTAAACCGAGACCGGGAAACAAAACCCGAACGCTAGTGTGAAGGGCAACGGTGCTAACCATTACCCCAGGGCCCCGCCCTTAATTTACCAGTAATAAATAACAGGAGACGCTGTCCGAATGGTGGTTTAGCCCTTTAACCGACAGTTCCGATTATATTCGGGTTTTAATTTTTTATTAGCACATCAAGTATTACATTTTAAAAATGTTACTGATAAAACATGACATCAATCAACAACATTTAAAAAATTGAAATCTCTATTTTTTAAATTGTGAATAATTTTCACTCACTTGAGGTTGTGGATCGCGTCAACGAGAAACAACTTCAAGTGGGTGAAAATTTCAATTACATAATTTCGCTGTTAAAGAGTTAATGTTGGGCCAGCGGAGCAAACGGTGGTCCAACGTTAGACCAACATTGGATTAGAGTTTCGCACTTGCTGTGTTATTAGATCCACCCTGATATTTAGGGTTTTTGATCTACGATTGAGACCTGCATACACCACAATTGAAGTCGTAATTCTCGACTTGCAGTGGGTGAAGATGAATTGCAATGGGTGACAATTAAGGAGAATTCTGTGAAACGCAGTGACGTCACTCGGTGAAAACAAGGTTATATCACACCCCCTCCCCCAAAATTCATCCTGTGAAACGCAGTGACGTCACTCGGTGAAAACAAGGTTATATAAGAACCCTCCCTCATACTTCATTGTATTAGCCAGCTTGGTGAAAACAAAGGAGGTCGAGGTCATTGAGTTTCACAGAATTGCCATATCCTTTGTGGAACAGGATTTGCGTTCTAAAACGTGCTGTTTTGGGAATGTAATACTGTTTTAAATGCAAAATCCTGTTTTCATGATGAGTGCTCAAAAGGTCAATATTCCAAATGAATTTCACTCTCAACAGATAGTCACTAGTTTCACATGTTTTTACAGATAGTCAGTAGATAGTCACTAGATGGAAATTACTTGAAGTGGGCGAAAAATTAAAGAAAATTGCCATGTATCGGTAAAACCGTTTCACTGAAATTTTCCTTCAAAACCCTTCTTAGTTGTAGGAAAATTAAGTCTATTTTCAGTGATGTAAACTGATGCTTTGGTGTATCCCGCGAGCCCTAAGGGTTATTCTCGGCGGAACAGATAATTATTACTTGTTTTCTTGTATGTAATTCGATGCCCGTTTTTATTCACAGTGATTAAGACAACAATAGTCAGGCAGCCATCAAGCTATACCCTGCACCGTCTGCTAAAGTTTTGTTTTCGATGGATTCCACACCCTCATGGGATCTATAATGCATATCTGACAGATATCAAGGGGATATCTTTGAGCGATCTAAGAAAATTGAACAAATTCAAAATGGCCGCCATTTGGTGAAGGTCAAACTTTAAATTGACACCATTTTCGACAGAATAGGAGCAGCTTCTTGATTTTAGTGTCCACTATAGGGTTTTCAGGGTTTTCAGGTAATATGGATGAGAACTATTTAATTTTATGACATACATACACAAGTGTAATATTATAAGGGAAGGCGAGATGGGCTCATCTCAGCACATTCACTACATCAGGCGCGAGCTTTTATGCTCGGGCTTGATGTGGTGATGACTGATGAGTACTTAGATCAGCCCATCCCGTCTTACCCAACGATAGTAGGCCTAACGTACTTAGATGTATTTTCTGTCTGAAACGGCAAAATCAAACTGATCAGTTCTGTATCAGTGTAGCTCACAGGAGAGTGTGAGATGGACTGATCTCACCATACGTCTCGTAGTGAAAGCCAACAGCATGAGTGTGAGATGGACTGATCTCCATAAAGCTAGCAGCATCAGTGCGAGAACAAGCTAACATGGACCTATGATATAATAACTAGCCCGGCGATAAAGAACGCTGGCCCAACATTAATTCAGCCTTGGAAAAACGGTTTCGGCTAAATATTTTATTCTGTATTTATTTTATGTTTGTCACAAGTTCAAGTTTTTTTTCAATTTGAAATCATGATAAATGTTTTAGGTAGCTCTTTCCGCTTCATTTGAATATCTATGTTAATTATTCCTATGCATATATAAATGTTTAATTTCTTTTAGTGCGTGAAACAACTTTTGACGTCAGAATATGACGTCTATAGACGTCAGATTATGACATCTAAAGTCGGCTTTAGACATCAGAATCTTACGTCTATAGAAGTCAGGTTATGACGTCTGAAGTCGACCGACTTTAGACGTCAGATTATGACGTCTATAGACATCAGATTATGACGTCTGAAGTCGGTCCCCGTGCTAAAAGGGTTAATCGCGACAGAGGAGATAATGATCATCTTCATAGGTCTTATTATTGTCAGCAGAGTTGTGAATTATGAAGTACAGCAAGGTGACGGTGCTGCTCCTGGTGTCGTTATGTGCCATAATAGTGACCGCACAGGATGAAGGTGACATAGGTCAAGGTGACATAGGTCAAGGTGACTATGGTGACCCGCAGGACCCTTACGGAGCTGACCTTGATGATGACATAGATGACGAAGAGGACGCCGACATTGGTAGTAAGTAAACATTGAAGCTATCTGTATTGCAAAGCCAAAATACAGTATCTGCTTACTATTCAAGTAAGCAAATACTGTCTTTTGAAGGGCAGTAATGTTATTCAACACCCTTACACGATGAGCGTGTTAGATTTTGGAGGACACACGATCAGAGGTTCTTCCTAAAGTGCCTGTCTCAAACCCAGAAAAACACCACCCAATCCGTCATGGTGTGAGAGTGCATTGGTGGGTGGGGTTACACTTTATGTGCGAGTGTAGTATATTACGCTACTTTTAAAAACATTTTCATAGTGGAGATTTATAATCAACAAATACATCAAGACTGCTAGCAGACTCGTCGGCCTCTTCAAAGTTATAAAACATGAAGAAAAATTGGTGATAAGACAACTTGACTCTTGTGTATAGGTTTCACCATTTCTACACTGAGGTCTAATAAAATTGCAAGTAAATATCAGCTGGCATGTTGCTGTTTGATGGCAGTCATCGCTTATTTAAATATATGCATATTTTTTTAAATTGTGTGTGGCTGTACTGCGACTGGCCGCAACGTTTCCTTATTACACCTGTATGAATACATTTTAAGATGTCGTATTTTATTTGAATATACAGTGTTGTATAGCGGTGGTGGTAGTGACAAGTTATGTCCAAGGATAGTGTACTTCTATTACATATGTTTTCAGCTCATAAAAATGAAGAGGTCAGTGTAACTTCAAATAATATTTTTTAAATGATACATATATGTGAAATGAGAGTATTTTTCTTTTACTCATTATGTCCAAAAATGACTTAAAATCCATTCTTTGCTTTAGTCTGATGATGGATTGTTTTGTTCTTACTTTATTTTAGTCTGTTAGGCTTACGTTAAGTTGAGCAGCGCAAAACAGACCAACGCAACAATGTTGGTTCAATACTGCCCACCGTCCACGACCCCATTTGTACAACATCGGCCCAACGTTGGTCCAAAATTGTACAAATGTTATACAAATGTTTGTGTCTACTGGGACGCTGGCGCAACATTGAACCATCGATGGCCATGGTGAGAGCGAATTCATAGGCGACGACAACACCTGAAAAGACGCGAAATTCCTAGAATTCCGATGCAAAA
Organism: Flabesymbios commensalis; assembly: GCA_964017125.1. Lineage (NCBI taxonomy): Eukaryota > Metazoa > Annelida > Polychaeta > Terebellida > Flabelligeridae > Flabesymbios > Flabesymbios commensalis. The sequence continues at coordinate 12,250 of CAXHKU010000320.1, forward strand.
TCGGCTCGAACACAAAAAGTCAAACCAGTTTGAAACTTTTTGTGTTGGCCTTCGCGTTGGTGTGTTTTATGTGTTGGCCTTCGCGTTGGTGTGTTTTGGCTATTTACTTTTTGTGTTAGCCTTCGCGTTGGTGTGTTTCGGCTATTGACTTTTTGTTTTTGCCTTCGCGTTGGTGTGTTTTGGCTATTACTTTTTGTGTTGGCCTTCGCGTTGGTGTGTTTCGGCTATTTACTTTTTTTGTTGGCCTTCGCATTGTTGTGTTTCGGCTATTTACTTTTTGGGTTGGCCTTCGCGTTGGTGTGTTTTGGATTTTTACTTTTTGTGCTGGCCTTCGCGTTGGCATGTTTTGGCTATTTACTTTTTGTGTTAGCCTTCGCGTTGGTGTGTTTCGGCTATTGACTTTTTGTTTTTGCCTTCGCGTTGGTGTGTTTTGGCTATTACTTTTTGTGTTGGCCTTCGCGTTGGTGTGTTTTGGATTTTTACTTTTTGTGTTGGCCTTCTCGTTGGCGTGTTTTGGTTATTTACTTTTTGTGTTGGCCTTCGCGTTGGTGTGTTTCGGCTATTTACTTTTTGTGTTGGCCTTCGCGTTGGTGTGTCTCGGCTATTTACTTTTTGTGTTGGCCTCCGCGTTGGTGTGTTTTCGATTTTTACTTTTTGTGCTGGCCTTCGCGTTGGCGTGTTTTGGCTATTTACTTTTTGTGTTGGCCTTCACGTTGGCGTGTTTTTGCTATTTACTTTTTGTGTTGGCCTTCGCGTTGGTGTGTTTCGGCTATTTACTTTTTTGTTGGCCTTCGCATTGTTGTGTTTCGGCTATTTACTTTTTGGGTTGGCCTTCGCGTTGGTGTGTTTTGGATTTTTACTTTTTGTGTTGGCCCTCGCGTTGGTGTGTTTTGGTTTTTACTTTTTGTGTTGGCATTCGCGTTGGTGTGTTTTGGCTATTTACTTTTTGTGTTGGCCTTCGCGTTGGTGTGTTTCGACTATTTACTTTTTATGTTGGCCTTCGCAATTAACCAGTAGCGCATGTTTTCCGTTGATTTCTTCGTCAATTATCAATCGATTTTCATGAAATTTTGTAAAAATCATTTTTCGAAAGAATCCTGATATCCCTGAAAAAATTCGTCAAATTTTATTCAGTATTTCAAAAGCTAGACCATTTGACATGTGGTTAAATAAAATTATGACGTCCCTCTTTAAACCCATTAAACTAATTCTAGAATTTTATTACATGTCAAATAATCGAACTTTTGCAATCTTAAATATAATTTTGAGAATTTTTTACCGACGTTAGGATATGACTTGAAAATTGCCTGTGCTAAATTTCAAGGAAATTGGTTCATAATTGACGGATAAATCGACGAAAAGCATGCGCTACAGAATTACCAAAATGAATGTGACCCAGGATATAAGGTATAAGATAAAGCTCGAGGAAGCTGTCAAAAAGATCAAGGCCTGAGAAAAAGAACCCCAAGGGTTTTTTACCTGACTTATAACACATCAGACCATAATGAGGGTCCTCATAATCAACATCTCCATCATATTTAATTGATTATAATACCATAGGCTTACTATGATAATTGGTCTGTACCTGGGCAACAATACCTCTCCATTCCAGGCTTTATAGCATGTGGTGTTCGGGCAAAGAAAATAATGTAGTGATGTTTTTAACAAGAGTTAAACTGACAATTGTCTGTGTGATATATTTATTCATGAGATTCATTTTCAATCACATACTTGTTTTAATAAGTTCTCAGTCAAATTATCTAACCTTACAGTGCGGGGATCGACTTTAGACGTCAGAATCTGACGTCTCTAGACGTCAGATTCTGACGTGTAATGTCGCTCCCCGCACTGTAAGAGTAAAAATATTTCTAAAGTTCGTAGATCCAGACCATAGATATTCAAATGAAGCGTAAAGAGCTAACTAAGACATCTATGATGAGTTCAAATTGCAAATAACCCTTTGTTCTCCATGGTTTATACAAACATATTTCAGCGCTGTAGGGTTAAACTGACAAGTGTCTGTGTCATATATTTATACACTTGGTTCATTTTCAATCATACATTTGTGTGAAGTTCTGAGTCAAATTGTACAACCCTTACAGCGTGGGGATCGACTTTAGACGTCAGAATCTGAAATCTCTAGACGTCAGATTCTGACGTCTAATGTCGCTCCCTGCACTGTAATTAAGAGTAAAAATATGTCTAATGGCCGTAGACCCATAGCAAAAAAATATTTCACCGTTGTAAGGGTTAGACTACTTATTAATTTATCTGGCTTGATGCTTACAAAACATAAACTTACAAAATTATAGTTAAAGATGACATATAATTATACTGAAAAATTGTATGCAAGGGATGTCACTACATGTGATGCGTCTGATATCCATACAAATGAAGTTGTATTTTTTCGATGTGTGTTGCAGCTATTGAGGATGAGGACATTGAGGACATAGATATACAGCAGGTGGGAGAGGAGGAGGCAGTGGTGTCCGTGAGGTACAGATTCTGTAAGGAATGCCAGAACGGAGGCAAGCATAACAGATTGAGAAAGTGCAAATGTCCCAAAGGATACTGGGGAAGATGCTGCCAGAGGAAGAAGGGGAAGGGGAAGGACGACAGCGCTAAGGAGAAAGAAGGGGAAGGTAAGATATGGAAACGGTGCTAAGGGGGAGTGATTAGGGGGGTTGACGTGGTAGTAGTAGTAAATTATTGCTTTACGTCACTTTTTGGCACAAAAGGTCTTTTAAGTGACATTATAATACGATAAAAACGTTGTAGTCAATTGATGAGATGAATGATGTACAGATGATGATGTGCGGGTGGGGGTGATAGGGCATGGTGGGTTATTGAGAGCGTTTTCCTTCGCTCGCCCGATAAGGGGTTCTGGGCATGTCTAGGGGATATACCCCCAGACATGCCCAGACGGCCGGAGACTTGAGTTTCGCTGTACAATTTAATAATGAAACCCTGTGGCATTTTGCGCAGCTCCGCTATCCTCGGGTCGGATAGTCCCCAGAGTAACAATAGGAAGGATCACTCCCTCTGAGTAACTCCATTCATCCCACGTGAGAGACCTGATGTCAAACACGCTATTGCCGGTTATTCAAGGCTACCACGACCTACATCAGCGCCAGCACTGATGCGGGTGCTACATTGGTTCCGCTGTTGAGCGGAGGAGACATGGTACGCCACTGGCAATCCACCCAAAGATTATAGCCAGATACGAGGAGGCTGCAGCTGCCCTTGGATGATTGCTGTAGACTAGTGCTTCCGTACAATGCTTACACAGCATCCAACAGACGGAAAAGATCCCTAATGACCCTCCCCAGATGGGGGCAAAAAGTACTACTACTAGCAATCATCCCAGTACCCCGTGACGTGAAAGATGATATATGAAAACAGTGCTAAGTGGAAGGACAGCCATAATACCAACACACACGATACACTGACTAAAGTTGTTTCAATGTTGGGCCAGCGTCGCAGACGATGGACCAACATTAAAACAACATTAGGTCAGTGTATCGTGCCGACCGGGTTAAGTATCGGGGGGGGGGGGGCTTGAAAGGTGAGATATGAAAACGGTTATAACGGGAAATACAGCGCTAAGGATCGAGGGGGGGGGCTTGAAAGGTGAGATATGAAAACGGTTATAAGGGGAAATACAACGCTAAGGATCGAGGGGGAGGGGCTTAGAAGGTGAGATATGAAAACGGTTCTAAGGGATAATACAGCGCTAAGGATCGAGGGGGGGGGGGCTTAAAGGGTGAGATATGGAAACGGTTCTAAGGGGAAGGACAGCGCTAAGGATCGAGGGGGGGGGGTTGAAGGGTGAGATATAAAAACGGCTCTAAGGGGAAAGACAGCTGTAAGGAAGAGACGTGAAAAGTAAGATACGGAAAACGGTGCTAAGAGGAAGGACAGCTATTTATTTATTGCACCTCCATAGATGGAGAAATAAAACATACATATACAAGACATTATATTAGCATCGAAATACAAATATACTAAAATATAATATGGAATTGCAGTAATAAAATATTTTAAAATCTAGTAAGAGGTGTGACTATAAGGGAGGTGCGTGACAGATGAGATATAAAGCGTTTATAAAGGGCGATAACGTGAAAGGTAAGATGGGAAAACGATGCTATAGACGTCAGACTCTAAAGTATAGAGCCGATCCCCGCACTGAAAGAATTAAAATATTTCTAATGACCGTAGACATAACACAGGTATTCAAGTGAAGCAGATAGAGTTAACTGAGATATTTATGATGATTTTAAATTGAAAAACCCTTTGGTCTCGATGGTTTGTATCAAAATATTTCATCGTTGTAATGGTCCAACCTCTTCCAACCGGGATTTAACCAGCACGGTAGGCAGCATTTATAGCAAAGCTCTACTCACAAAATTGTGCAACTTCTCTTTCTATAACTGTTTTATAT
>CAXHKU010000321.1:0-15588 GCA_964017125.1 Flabesymbios commensalis
GTACTGGTGTGCTTCTGAGGGGTTTGACGACGTGTTGACCTGTAGACCTGTAGTAGGTAGTAGTAGAGAATAAGATATATGGCGAGGTGGTGACATGGTGACCTGTGGTATTGGTATGATTCTGGGGGTTTTGACAACGTGTTGACCTGTAGACCTGTAGTAGGTAGTAGTAGAGAATAAGATATATGGCGAGGTGGTGACATGGTGACCTGTAGTAATGGATTGATTCCGGGGGTTTTGACAACGTGTTGACCTGTAGACCTGTAGTTGGTAGTAGCAGAGAATAAGATATATGGTGAGGTGGTGACATGGTGACCTGTGGTATTGGTATGCTTCTGAGGGTTTTGACGACGTGTTGACCTGTAGACCTGTAGTAGGTAATAGTAGAGAATGAGATATATGGCGAGGTGGGGACATGTTGACCTGTAGTAGAGTATGATTCTTAGGGCTTTGACAACATGTTGACCTGTGGACCTGTCTGTAGTGGGTAGTAGTAGAGGATGAGATATTAGCGAGGTGGTGACATGGTGACCTGTGGTATTGGTATGCTTCTAAGAGTTTTGACGACGTGTTGACCTGTAGACCTGTAGTAGGTAGTAGTAGAGAATGAGATATATGGCGAGGTTAGGACATGTTGATCTGTAGTAGAGTATGATTATTAGGGCTTTGACGACGTGTTGACCTGTGGACCTGTAGTAGGGTTACGTAGAGAATGAGATATGGTGAGGTGGGGACATGGTGACCTGTAGTACTGGTATGGTTTTGAGGGTTTTGACGACGTGTTGACCTGTAGACCTGTAGTAGGTAGTAGTAGAGAATGAGAATATATGGCGAGGTGGGGACATGGTGACCTGTAGTAATGGTATGCTTCTGAGGGTTTTGACGACGTGTGGACCCGTGGATCTCTGGTAGGTAGTAGTGGAGAATAAGATATATGGCGAGGTGGGGACATGTTGACCTATAGTAGAGTATGAATCTGAGGGTTTTGACGACGTGTTGACCTGTGGTAGGTAGTAGTAGAGAATAAGCGATGTGGTGAGGTGGGGACATGGTGACCTGTGGGATTGATATGATTCTGAGGGTTCTGGAGGTTTTGACGACATGTTGACCTGTAGACCTGTAGTAGGTAGTAGTAGAGAATGAGATATGGTGAGGTGGGGACATGGTGACCTGTAGTAATGGTATGATTCTGGGGGTTTTGATGTCGTGTTGACCTGTAGACCTGTAGTAGGTAGTAGTGGAGAATGAGATATATGGCGAGGTGGGGACTTGGTGACCTGTAGTAATGGATTGATTCTGAGATTTTTGACGACGTGTTGACCTGTAGACCTGTAGTAGGTAGTAGTAGAGAATAAGATATATGGCGAGGTGGTGACATGGTGACCTGTGGTATTGGTATGCTTCTGAGAGTTTTGACGACGTGTTGACCTGTAGACCTGTAGTAGGTAGTAGTAGAGAATAAGATATATAGCGAGGTGGTGACATGGTGACCTGTGGTATTGGTATGCTTCTAAGAGTTTTGACGACGTGTTGACCTGTAGACCTGTAGTAGGTAGTAGTAGAGAATGAGATATATAGCGAGGTGGGGACATGTTGATCTGTAGTAGAGTATGATTCTTAGGGCTTTGACGACGTGTTGACCTGTGGACCTGTAGTAGGGTTAAGTAGAGAATGAGATATGGTGAGGTGGGGACATGGTGACCTGTAGTACTGGTATGATTCTGAGGGTTTTACGACGTGTTGACCTGTAGACCTGTGCTAGATAGTAGTAGAGAATGAGATATGGTGAGGTGATGACATGGTGACCTGTAGTACTGGTATGATTCTGAGGGTTTTACGACGTGTTGACCTGTAGACCTGTGCTAGGTAGTAGTAGAGAATGAGATATATGGCGAGGTGGGGACATGGTGACCTGTAGTAATGTTATGCTTCTGAGGGTTTTGACGACGTGTTGACCTGTAGACCTGTGCTAGGTAGTAGTAGAGAATGAGATATATGGCGAGGTGGGGACATGGTGACCTGTAGTAATGTTATGCTTCTGAGGGTTTTGACGACGTGTTGACCTGTAGACCTGTGCTAGGTAGTAGTAGAGAATGAGATATATGGCGAGGTGGGGACATGGTGACCTGTAGTAATGTTATGCTTCTGAGGGTTTTGACGACGTGTGGACCCGTGGACCTGTGGTAGGTAGTAGTGGAGAATAAGATATATGGCGAGGTGGGGACATGTTGACCTATAGTAGAGTATGAATCTGAGGGTTTTGACGACGTGTTGACCTGTGGTAGGTAGTAGTAGAGAATAAGCGATGTGGTGAGGTGGGGACATGGTGACCTGTGGGATTGGTATGATTCTGAGGGTTCTGGAGGTTTTGACGACGTGTTGACCTGTAGACCTGTAGTAGGTGGTAGTAGACAATAAGATATATGGCGAGGTGGTGACATGGTGACCTGTAGTAATGGTATGGCTCTTAGAGAGAGAGAGAGAGAGAGAGAGAGAGAGAGAGAGAGAGAGAGAGAGAGAGAGAGAGAGAGAGAGAGAGAGAGAGAGAGCGTGTGGGCGAGAGTGTATGTTTGTGTGGGAGAGCGAGAGAGAGAGCGAGAGGGATGGCATTGTGAATGAACTATAGTACTGTGCTTCAGTTGGGGTAGGGGGGTGGACAGGGGCTGGAACTATTTTCCTGCATGAATTAGTACGCTGTTTCTGTGCTTCAGTTGGGCCTAATGTAGGCCCTTATGTTAGATTACGATCTCGCTACTGATGATTGAATGTCTCTTTGTTTTCGATATATATAGCTACCATAAATAAGTGGGACAAACGTACTAATAAATAAATAATTAACTTAACACACTAAAACACAACGAGGGGAAAGGGCTTTAAAAACGGTGGAGCTTTATTAAATAACCGTCGGTTATTAGAGGTTGCATCTGATCCGACCTATTTTGCGGAAGCATCCACGCGCCGATATCAACCTTCAATAAAATACATTTATTGTGGCTCCGTATACATGTTCACATGTATTATTATTATTATTATTATTATTATTATTATTATTATTATTATTATTATTATTGGTGTCCTTATATAGCGCAACATATTTTCACATAAATCACATTAATTATTAATATACAATTTACAACATATCATATACTTAATTCAAAACAATTTACTGTCTGTAGTGATGGTTAAATAACATTGTCTTAATAGCCTTCTTGAAAGTCAGGAATGTCTTGCTTCCTTGAACAGCGGGTGACAGCTTGTTCCACCGGGTAGGTCCGGCAATGGAGAAAGCACGATCTCCAGCGCATCGGTATGACCTTGGGACAGTGAGTTGCAGAACTTTACTGCTGGATCTCAAACCACGAGCAGGCCTGTACAACTCTAGCATATCTTTGATATAAATGGGAGCTGTGGCAAAAGTAATAGCTTTGAATACTAAACATAAAACCTTATGTACAATGCGCAGATGTACTGGCAACCAATGAAGTTGTTTTAATAGCGGTGTCACATGATCCCTCCGGCGAGTTTTTGCTATCATTCTTGCAGCACTATTTTGGACAAGCTGAAGCTTGACTAGTGTATTTTCAGGCAATCCAATTAAAACAGCAGTTGCATAGTCAAGTCTGGATATTACTAATGCTTGCACAACAGAAGCGCATGTATCATAATAACTTATGAATCGTCTAATCCTACTTATTGACCTCAAGTGAATATACGCTGTTCGCACAATCTGATTGCCATGTGGGTGCATGGTCATGTTTGTATCGAGTGTAACCCCCAGATTTTTCACCGACATTGTGGGATGAATGTTTGAATTTCCCACTTTTATGGCAATTTCCAGCGAAGTTATCAGCTGCCGATAGTATGCAGAGACAATCACCATAAAATCAGTTTTTCCATCATTAAGCTTTAGCTTGTTAGCTGTCATCCACATTCTGATTTCCTGAATACACATTTCCAGTCTGCGGATGGCATCAGCTAGACTTACTGCATCACCAGGTCTGAAACGTATGTATAATTGTGTATCATCAGCATATCCATGAAATAATATACCATGTTTTCTCATAATTTGATAAAGTGGAAGCATGTAAATGGAGAACAATAGTGGCCCCAGGACAGATACTCAAGGCACACCGGTGGTCAGATTTACTGCTTCTGATTTTGAGCCCTTTACCAGTACAGTTTGGGTCCTGTTTTCCATGTAAGATTTGAACCACTTCAAGGCATTACCAGTAATACCACAATAAAATTTCAATCTTGAGGGCATAATCTTATGGTCAATCGTATAGAATACAGCACTCAGGTCTAACAAAACCAGAAGTACTCCATCTCCCTGATCTAATGCAACATCAATGTCATTTTTTATTTTAAGCATTGCAGTCTCTGTGCTGTGTCCAGGCCTGTAGGCACTTTGCAGTGGTTCATGAAGATCATTTGAATACATATAAGTCATGATTTGATATGAAACCACCTTTTCAAGTAGTTTCGAAACATATGGCAGATTCGAAACGGGTCTGTAATTTTCCATCTGCTCGGAATCCAAACCTTGCTTTTTCAATAAAGGAAGTATCGCGGCCTGCTTGAGACTCACTGGTACATCTCCAGAAGAGAGGGAGTCATTTACTGATTTTGTCAAAAGAGGAAGCAACACATCTAACATGTCAGTATTTCTCAGTAATGAAAGGATTTAGTGGGTGATTGTTTTATCAATTTCAGCAACATATCAGATGAAATGGAATGAAACTCACAAAGAATGCACGAAACATCCCTGGTATCCTGATTACATAGGGTCCCACAGTCAGTTGCATCTAGGCCTGCTCGAAGCTTACGCACTTTTTCACTGAAAAAAAATGGCAAATTTGTTAGATAGTTCGACTGAGTCGGAGATGTGGGGTAATACCGTTTCTTGTTTGGACAGTAGTGTACCCATCACTCTGAACATATCTTTGAACTGTGTATCTGAAAGAGCTTCCATATAATATTTTTCTTTAGCTTTGGTAGTCATATCTACAACTTTGAAACTTTGAGTGTGGTACATCTGCTTGTGTATTTCAAATCCCGATTTGATCCACATTCTTTCATATTTTCTTCTTTAGTCAGGGCCCATTTTCGAAATTTCTGACTTTGTAAGGCATTTTTTAATAGAATTTGGCATGCAGTTGTTCTTACACAATTTGGGAACGCTGATTCCAAATCTGCCCCATGCCAAGCTATATTTTGTGTTTTTCCTATACAAAATTCAAAAACAAAATGGCCGCCAAAATTAGTGAAAATGTCACAACTTTACATCACGGCTTGGCTTACAATAAACATAAAAACATCATTTCGGTGTATTAAAACCCACCTGAGCAACATACTTAAAGTCCCCTGAATTTCACCTTGTGCGTTTGCCGCTAGAGGAAAAAATCCAAAATGGCCGCCACTGCAAGGCAATGTGCTATAACTTTGCTTCCAAATAACATGGAGATGTGTTTTTGGTGTCTACATATAGGTTTCTCACACCCTGGAAACCAATTCAGAGCCGTGATAACATCTATTATCAATATTTCACAAAATTATGGGGGAAAAAATAATGTTGCGCTAGGAAAGCGACACATCGTAGGCCAGTGTAATAATAATGATTTATTTAATGAAGTCATTATTTCACATTTTGAAGCCGAGGGGAACAAACGTAATATCCGGCATGTTGTAAAAATGTTTAGACTATTGACAAAAAATATTTTATGATTGTTGATCACTGTCCGGCACTAGATAACCTGTCGCTCACCATATATCCGTTTCTAGGTCTATTAGTATGTGGCCCATGTGATATCCACCTGCATCGTGTTTTTACAGTACCGTAAGGAAGAAAGCAATAATTTAAATGTGCGTTGGCCACGGGTGGCACCCTCCTGCCCAAGCCCTATACTAGGACCAAGCAAAACATGAAGTTAATCCATCAAGGTGGTCTGCATAACCATGGCAATAATGACACATGTACATGTTCCGTTCCTATTGAGACAAGAAGTCGTTTAAATTTAACAATTTATGATTCTAGTAACTAGGTAGATTGTGCCGGTTAAAACGTGCACATCATATAAAAATTATGTTTCTCAATCGAATTGACAATTTATATAATCATGATAATAGTATCATCCTAATTTTTATATTTTTGATCAGAATAGATCTTACTTTTTATATTTTTGATCAGGAAAAGCCTGGTAATGCGCTGATAACACAGTTTTCAGACATAATTGAACGAATAAAGTCCCAACCATCGGCTCAGAGATCCACACAAAACCGTAATGTAGGCTACACATATTTCTACTCCCCCAACTTGAAAAAGAAAGATAATATCACCATCAATAACTATTATAAAATACAGTTACGCGATATCGGAAATCTGTAATTGGGTGCAGAAGTTGACTTATATATGTTTTGGGCATATGAGATTGATGGGCGAGGACACGCTAGGGTAATGTTGAAAATACTGACGATGAATTTATTTTATAAATATAGTATGAACATACACCATCTTCTGAAGATGTTAGTAACTAACCTAGTCTTGGCAACTGAAGCTATAGAGTGTCATGAACAAGTCACCAAAGATTATTGGGTACACTATTGCAACAAGATATGATGCAGAATATGTGGTAATTGGGGCAATAATACCGTTCGTAGCACGATCAGGATGTTTTTATGAAGATTAACATAAAATACAGAAACTTTCTAGATGTGATCGTGATATGGTAGAATGTATGAGGAATCAGTAGGTTCTGGTCATGCATGCTTCTAATCAGATATAAGCTCTCACTCTCACATAATATACAATAACCCAACAGGTTCAGTTGTGTCTAGAAGTGGTATGGGAGCGACCACCCTATTTTGCAGGAAAAGGTATCAATGTTAAAGACAATAAGTCTTATCATATATAAAGTGATAAAATCATATAATGGGCGTGAAGATATTTAGGTCCATAATAACTATATGTCTCCTCCAGACATAGTAGATTAATTATCATTCATACAGAGTATTTATTACTTATCTATTATATTCCATTGTAATAAACATTGATCAACTAATATTCTATGCAAGACACATGTATCCCACATCAAAAACATTTCCATGCACACTGCGATGTTATCTCAGATGAATATATAGCAGATAAATCACAGAATCAGGGAGGTGGGCATTACAGTTTCAGTTCAATGTTAAAGTTCACCACTTTTGGTAAAGAACAATGCTATTCAACTATTTAATGAACTCTGGTATTTAAGTGTGAACAATACTGAGGTACACGATAAGACGTTAAATGCTATTACGGCAATCAAACTGTCAGATACTGACAATGTGGTAGTCGTAGGAACTGCTTTCAAAACGTTCTCATCATAGCAATGCCTAGCTGTGTAAACCTAGAACTGGTGATATTTATCGTACCATTCAACCGTCTCAATGGCTTCCACAACACCAGCACATCAATTCTAAAAGAAAGACATTTAAATTAATTCATAAACACCCAGATCTAGAACTTAAGCCAATTTGAGCTTTTCAATGTATCCTCTTCGTCAATTACCCCTACCACAAAAAGTGGATATTGTTTCCGTTGTATTTTAGGCCTGTTTAGCAATAAATACAGCTCTGGCCAGATAACAATTATAAGCATCTATGAGATTGTGGTTGGAGCTTCATTGATGGACAACTGCAAAGTTCTAGTTCTCGTGTAAAAGCTTCCTTCTCAACCTGGATAACTATCACATTTAGTTTGACTGAGTATGAATTAAGACCACGAGAAAGTGGCCAATGGTGTCCTATCAAGGAGTCGCTACATCAATTCAGAAGCTGCACAAATATATGATCAATATATTGATGAGGGTGACTATTCTAGCATTATCATTATGCAAGATGATGGCATTCATGCAAATCTGAGATATACACGGCAAGCCTATGTAGCTACAGTGATGAAAGTAACACATGCTACTTTTGTGCAATTTCCTCATAGTTAATGTGTTGTTTTTAAATAATCTTTTTTTTGCATTCACCGTAACTACATGTGACATGGAAATTGAGTTTTTTATGCTGTGTATTTTTTTTTGTATCAGAAAACTATTTAAGCGCCAAAAATAACTTCCCACGACATTTAGAAAAATGGTTATAGTACTTGGTGTATAATTGGCGGCCATCTTGGATTTTTCCCTGAAACTACATGTAATATATTAGAGGTAATATATTAGAGGTTATTACTGTATTGTACTAGATTTATTGGTATTGAAAACCTAAATTTAGCCACCAAAAACAGCTCTTTATGACTTTTAGAAAAATGTTATAGTACTTTTTGTGTTATTTGCGGCCATCTTGGATTTTTTGCGTGATAGTTGACCAGGTCTTAGAACATTAAATTACTCAAAACAAAAATGTTATTTTGAACACGAAAGTCAAGTTTGTATGTCCGCTGTGCACTCAGAAATGATGTATAATCATGATAATTGAGACTTTATCTGCTATTTTGGCGGCCATTTTGTTTTGCAATTTTGAAAGGAAAAAACTAAAAATAGAGCTTGGCATGGGGCAGATTTGGAATCAGCATATCCGAATTGTGTGAAAACAACTGCATGACAAATTCTACTAAGAAATGCCTTACAAACTTTAAGAATGCCTCTTTTTGAAAAATGGGCCCTGACTACTTGGAATTCTTTGAGCATGAATCTCATTCGTATGCCACAGGTTTCGGCGAGTACGGCGTTTCTTGGTTTTAATAGAAGGGGCATATGTTCGTCAGCAGCTGTTTTCAAAGCTGCGTTGTACAAATCAAAACCTGTTAGCATACTGTTGTCAGCATCTGTTTATGTAAGATAGACAGCAATGCTTTCAGCGTATTAATGTGAGAACATCCACCGCGCTGACCAAAAAATGTATTTGCAACCGAAAAGTCTTTGTCACTCGGCGTTTTTATCAACTTCAAATTATAAACTGCTTTTAATATGATACAAAATTATTTCAAATATAATGTTTTTTATAAATTGAAAATGGCCGCCATCGATGTCGGTGCAAAGTCGTCGCAAATTTGTAACTACATTATTACAAATGCTGTTTTGTAATGTTCTCATGTGATACCTCTTTTCATATGTGCTTCCCCTTGAGAAAATTATTTCTGCGATCAAATTTTGAAGGTCAAATTTCATATTCCAAGTCACTTATGGGTGAAAGTATAGGCGCACAAACTCCACGTCATTTAGCCTATCGTATAACCTAACTTTTTTCGCTATTTTGTGGTTAATAACTATACAATTGGGCGGGGGCCCTAGGGTAGTGGTTAGAACCGCTGCCTTTCACGCCAGAGTTCGGGGTTCGGTTCCCGGTCTCGGCGGTTTGAAAGAAACAAAAAATGTTTCTCCCCCATCCACGTGTGAAAGTCAGTATTGCGGGGAGCCTCCGTGACCGAGAGGTAGCGTGCTCGGCCTCAGACCGCCAGGACTCGAATTTCGAATCCTGTGTCTGGAGGACAGTGTCATCTCAATCATCTCACCATCCTCAGGAGGTTCTCCTGGCCCAGTTTAGCCTATATGTGCACAAAGGTGGCCTAAAGCCCGATTTATTTCATTTAACTATACAATTATGTCATTTAGTAGGGAAGCCTCTCAATAATGTGGACACTGTTCAAGAAAGAGCCATGCCGGGGACTCGTCTTTACTTGCTGTTGCTGTTTTGGTAAGATCTTGGAACATTTTAAAGTTTATGACGATTATTTTGATTTTTTATATAGCCACCATCTATAGATCATAACTTATTTCGTTTACGTTTTTAACCCTTTCAAGGCTGAATTTACTATTGTCATCTTTATCCACTACAAGCCGCGAATTGCTGTCGCAATTCTCGACTTGTAGTGGATGAAGTTGATTTGAAGTCAGTGAAAAATTAAAGAAAATTGCCATGTATTGGTAAACCAGTTTTATGGGAATTTTCAGTCTGAAACCCCTGGTTGTAGGGAAATTAAATCTGTTTTCAGGGATGTAAAATGATGCATTAATGCATCGTGAGGGCGTATAGGGTTAATAAAGGACTATCATTAATTCAATCATGTGATGATCTCAGGTTGAGTCAGATTAAAGTATAGTCAGAGCGCAATATTTTACAGTGACGTTAAAGACATTAATCATTCAGAAATATGTCTTTTAAAACAATTTTGTGAATGTAATTTATGTTTCTTCGACTCTTTGTTAACTTCCCAACCTTCATAGTTGCAATAACACAAAAAATGTGTTGTTGTCGGTCTACGTGATCCTATGCGTCATTAAATATTAACTGCTGAAAGATAGTTATCAGTTTCTTTACAACAGTAAGATGGCTACTCAAGCACTCAAACCCATTAGACATGGCTCAATCACGTGGGAATGCTTATACGGTTCAGCCATTTTAGCCTGGTGGCCAAATGGAAAAAATTTACAGTGGGGGGTAATTTTGTTACCACACGGAAACCATGCATCCTTTTAAGTACTATCAATACCCATGGACTCTGAAAAGTGCGGTGTCCATGGCCGGAAGCCGCTCTTTTATTGATTATTATGCAAATTGGGCACGCATTGCCCAAAAAACAAGATTTATAGAATAACTTTAAAACTAATTGCCATAGACACATTTATATGGTGTCTATTCAAAAAAAATTCGTGGTCAAAGATTACGATAAGATATAAATTAAAATAGGATATAAATAGGATATAAATGAAAGCATAAAATAAATAAAATAAATAATAAAGCATAATATGTGAAAAATAATTAATTATAATGCAAATTAGGCAGCCATTGCCGGAAATTTATATTCTCGCGATAACTTTGAAATCAATTGACATAGACACATGTATGCCTATGACCAGATATGTTTATGCTTAAAAATGGGTGTTACTTATATTTATAAATGTCATAGATTTTGTTTCATGAACAAATATAACCGCCTTTTATAAAGATGTGTGTATTTAACCTGGGTTGAAATCTGAAACATTGAGCTTTTGCTCGGAATCTTAGTATATAATTTGGTATCCACTTTGTTTTACATAAATAATAAACGATACTGATGAGTACATTTAAAAGAAAAATCCGAAATGGCCGAGACATTCACCTAAAAATGAGCAAAAAACTAAATGGTTTTATTATGTAAATGCCACCTCTTTGTAGGGTTTGTCGCACGGGGTTGCTTGATTAGGGTGGCCCCTATGAGAGCGACACATAGTCTTAATAGGGGTCTCCCGACAAATCATCCTACATGTTAAATAAATTGTATTTCTGCTTATTATAATGTCGAATAAACAAGTCTGAGTCTGGGTCTGAGTCTGATTTATGGTTTTTGTAAGACTTGGCGGTCGAAAAAATCTTTCTGCTTTTTATTTTTCATCGCCTGACCTTTATTATATGGTCTTACCACCCTAAATAAGTCGCAATCCGGCCAGGTGTCTACTAATAAAGGAATCATGACACAAAATATTGTTAAAGGGACATGCCCTGGTCTAAAATCATTAAAAAATCGGTGATTTTCTTTTAGCTTAATAATATGATCATATTATGATGTAAACATGTCCTTAGACTAGAACCGCAATTTTTTTTTTATTTTTTGTGCTGCGCACTTACCAGTTAGGCTAGATATAGAGACGAAATTCGCGTATTTCTTATTTTTGACATAGTTGTCAATAATCATGATAATTAGAAATAAGGAATGTCGTCTCCATATCTAGTCTAACTGGTGAATGCGCAGCACAAAAATTAAAAAAACTTTTGCAGTTCTGATTTTTCTAATTTTATATATTTTGGTTATACTAAAAACGATAATAGAACAAATTCGCATATATTTACTTTTAGAGCTTTAAGACTCTTTATTTGCATATTTTTCAGCATGACATTAAAAAAATTATGAAAACTTCTAACATCATGAAACATGGGCATAAAAAAAAATTTATGGACAGCCCAGACTTTTCTTAAATTACGCATAAAAACATAATGGCACATGTGACATGAATATATAGTTTTAACAACCAACTAAAAAAATGACATTATTTATGGTTACATTTATTTGCACTGTGGTCTTACATTGTATATATGGCCCTCCTATACTACCAGATGAATGTTGTTACGGAAATGTAGTCACTATTGGGAGATCCATATAGCTACACAGCTACACTACAAAATATTACGGGCATTTATAAGCAGTAAAGTTTAATTTCATGACTGACCATATATTGGCGCGTTTACAATTTATTTTTATTTGACATGCTGTTTCTTGGAAACTGTATGTGTGTTCGTCAAGGAAAGAATATGGACCGCAGCGAGACCCTCTGTATATACTTGTCATACAGATACTCTTTCTAACATGGTTTCATGCGTGATACTCTGTCTAACATGGTGTCCTGCTTTCTAATGAGCCGTCATCAAACGCATGACGACCAGTAATTCAGAGTTTTCGCATAGTGAGCTATTCTAAGAGTGTTCTATTTTTCGTTCAAGTATTCTATGAATAGCTGCTGTACCACTTTGCAAATTTTTTTACAAATTGAGATCCATTTATTGTGTACCTAGAGTAAAAAAGATGTCTACTCACAAAATATCGGCATGAAAATGGACACTTTTGTTGATGTTGGTTATTTCAACATCGATAAACCTATCGTGTCAAAAAAAATCCGAAAATACGTTATTATCCAATCAATCACACGATTATTTCACCTTCTCAAATATTGGCATTCAAATCAATGATATTCAACAAAGAAGTAAAAAAAGAATGTCCTGCTTTTATATATTATGACTAATAAATCAGCAATGACTTGAAATGGTGTCAATAAAACATCTATCTGTCTAACAACTTCATTTTAGGGATGTTCTGCTTTCTAAGAAAAAATAAATTCAACAAAAGTGTCAGTTTCCATGCGATATTCTGTGAGCAGCCACCAGATCGATTTCAATTCCTACATGTGTTTTTAGGGTGGTACAACAGCTATTCATAAAATATCTATGCAAACAAAATAAAACTTTTAGCATAGGTAAATATGGGAAAGACTGTGAATTAGCCTACTGGTCGTCATATGCCCTTTTTGATGGCTCATTATTTAGAAAGCTGGACACTATGCTAGAAAGAGTATCACGCATGACATCGTGTTAGAAGGAGCATCTGCATGACAAGTCTACAGGTTTATAGGTGTCCAAAAAACCCACGAATCACGACTGAGTCACGACTCCATAGCCACCACACACGACTGCCAAAGTGAAGTGTATGTAATATGTATAATATAATAATATGTGGACATGTATTATTAATGTATTGCAATTAACCAGAACGTGTAGATTTGTTGATTCACAATGGGATACGTTCAACAATCAGCGATTAGTTTTAGCTTATCCTTTAAAATTAGACACATCACAGAAGTCTCTTCACTAGGTCTACCGAAAAATGACTATTTAAGTGGTGGGGTTAATTATGAGATACATGCATAATTGTGTTTGGTTTGCTCCTGCCTTTGAGCTAGCATTATGTTGGTCGCCCTTCCCATAACAAGGGCTAAGTGTTCACCTGTGTACGGCCGAATGTTTACTATAATTTTCAATCATTTGAAGTAAGTAAGTAATTGTTTTTTAAAGTGACCAGTACATACATATATTTCACATAGTATAATAATACACGAAAATAAATACCCAGCCCTCTGGGGCTTATTAGTCACTTATTAGGGCTTGAAGCTGGAATTATATTAACCCTTTCAAGCCTGAATTTACATTGTCATCTTCATCCACTACAAGCCGCGAATTGCTGTCGCAATTCTCGACTTGTAGTGGATGAAGATGTTTGAAGTGGGTGAAAAATAAAGAAAATTACCATGCATTAGTAAACCAGTTGCATGGAAATATTCATTATGAAACCCTCGGTTGTAGAAAAATTAGGTGTGTTTTCAGGGATGTAAAATGATGCTTTAATGCATCGTGGGGGCTTAAAGGGTTAACGAGATGTCCAGCTTTATGTAATAGGGTATCATACAGTAATGCAAGGGTTAATCACTCAGGTGCGTGGGTCGTGCATGCAGCTCGAGTGGTAGATAATTCATTGCTGATTATCTGATAATATATCAGATAATATTAGCACAAATCCAATAGAAAACATCCATCAGACGTCCGGGACCGGTGGGATGTAATTAATTAGGCCTGCTGTAGGCCTGTGTGGAATTACCCAGCTATGAATGTGAATATAACAATGAATAAAATGTGATAAACAGTCTCTACCATGTGTTGAGTTGAACCCCGAACTTTAATTGGTGGATCCCTGAACGGTAAAACCGGACAGTGTGTGCATGGAACAACACACTGACCGGTGGATGCAGTACTAGTAATATTAGTCTTAGGGACGCACCATTAGATATCTTCCAAGAAAATATATGAAAAAAAGTTTGTTTACCCCCCCCCCCCCCTGCGTTGCGCATTTATCAGTTAAGCAAGATATAAAGACGAAATTCACGATTTCTTATTTCGGACATGCATGTCCAAAATAAGAAATACAAGAATTTCGTTTTCAGCCCAGGCCTATATCTCGCTTAACTAGTAAATGCGCAACACAAAAATAAAAAAAAACTTTAGCATGTTTACATCATATGGTCATATTAAGAAGCCCAAATAAGATTAGTGATTTTTTGATGATTTAGATTTTGTCGCTTTAAATAGTTTCCTACAAATGTCTGAGGAAACTGCATGGTGATACTGCCTCCCAGTGGTGCACCCCGTCCGTCCATGTGATGTTCATAAACACAGTGTTAATGAGTGAGCCATTAGAGAGCCGTTAGGTGTGGTGCAGGGTAGATCCCATTCCAATATTAACAATTATAATCATTGAAAATGTACCTGATATTCTAATCTCGTGACCAAAGTGACCATGGTTATTGATATTGATCTAGCATTATAATATATAGGGGCCTATGATTTGTCACAGTTACAATCCAAATTATACTACATTCATCACGTTTTCAGGTTCTGACAAATCGAGACTTATATATCCGAGCACAAATATCCATATTTTCTTCGTATATCTGGACACAGTAATTATTTGAAGTCACTGGTACTTGATCGAGCCGGAAGGTTACATAAAGCCATGTATACTGTATCACACACCACCTGACAACATTATTCATTCCAGAAATGAATCGACAGGTATTGATGCTCGGTAGTTTTTTACAATAGCCTCTTCAAAGTATCGATAGAAAAAACATCGAGAAGGAATCCCAGTACCTCCACCCTACATGATTCTACCCTACAACTAATCCATGATGTAAAAAATAGATCTCCAGTGGTGTATCCATGTGGTGCTCAGGGTGATCGAGCACCCCCATTAACTTCCAGAGTGCTGATTTACAACTCAATAATTTCCTATAAAATGAATCCACCAGTGTCCGGCATGTTCATGCCAGTCCCCTCTACACCTAGGCGTATACATCTATCCTTTCCCATTTGAGGGCTGGTGCCTGTGATGCATCTTTGACACCACTAGAGACTCAGAGTAGACAATGTTACGGGGTGGGCAAGTGCTCGCCACATGTGGCGACGGAAGCAAAATTTTTGCAATGCAAATCTTTAAAATTGACCATTCAGAACACTTAAAAG